>JASPKZ010001382.1:0-46205 GCA_030220185.1 Diploptera punctata | reverse complement strand
ACCACAGCGGTGGACCCAATTATATATATGTGTGTGTGTGTGTGTGTGTGTGTGTGTGTGTGTGTGTGTGTTTGTATCCATCTATCCATCCATCCATAGTAATTCTGCCCGGGGGCAGGTCTTTCACTGCAATCATAGCATTTTCATGCTGTGCTTTACAGCTTTACTAGGGAATTGTAGATGTAGTAGCTTCCCGTTGCTTTCCACACCAGTGAAGGATAAGGGTGATGATGATGGCCGGCTGATTTTCGGGGACCGTTGGGCCCTAAGCTTCCTGGCATTTGTCTTACAGGTGAGGAAAAACCCCGAAAAAATCCTCACCCAGGAGCCTGTCCGACCGGGAATCGAACCCGGGCCCGCTGCTGACAAGGCAGCATGCTACCTCGAGACCACAGCGATGGACACACACATACACACACAGATATACATATATATATATATATATATATATATATATATATATACACAGTCCACCGCTTTGGCCTCGAGGTAGCGTGCGGCATTGTCACGCAGCGGGCCCGGGTTCGATCCCCGGTCGGGGCAGTTTTTCTGAGTGAGGTTTTTATCGGGGTTTTTCCTCACCTGTAAGACAAATGTTAAGAAAACTCTAAGGCCCAAACGGTCCCCGAAATCATAAGGGCATCATCATCACCATCCTTATCATTATCATCACCATCCTTCACCGGTGTGGAAAGCAACGGGAAGCTACCACACCTACAATTCCCTCGTAAAGCTGCAAGCATAGCATCAAAAAATGCCATGATTGCAGTGAAGGACCTGCCTTCAGGCAGAATTACTATGGATGGATGGATATACATACATATAATTTGGTTGCATTGAAGATTTTTTTTTCAAATTTCATTTTATCCTTGTTCAAAGCCAAATCGCCTCATGAGTTAAGTTTGTACACAACATTTTGAAACGTCCAGTATAGGCCACACTTTAATTTGTTTATACAAGAATCAAAACAATTTGTAGTCGGAATTAGCTGTGACGTCAGGACTACTAAATCGACATGGGTTGTTAAAATGATTGTGAAGTTATGTTAGGAGGGTGAGCCGAGGGGGTAGCGTTTTTAATGGAACGCAGTTGTTAAGCTACAATGTAACTAACAACATGGCCAAACCAATGCGTACTAGGGTAAGTTAATTATATATATCTATATACATTCGAAGTTGTGCACTAATTGGTGTTGTGAAATGTCAATCACAGTATAATTGAAATTTGTCACAGATACCGCCCCATTCCAATTCAGATTTGAATTCGACAACAGGTTGAAACGACCAACTGATGTACTAAGTATTCAAAGTTTAGAATCAATATTTTAGAATCATCACTAGAGACTATTGTCTAATACTGTTACGTAAGATTAACTAACAATAAGATAAAAATTAAAAATTAAAATGTACCTGTTGGCAGGTGCCATCATCCTCAACTTTGTTAAAATAATAATAATAATAATAATAATAAATAATAATAATAATAATAATAATAATAATAATACTTTATTTATTCTGGCAGAGTTAAGGCCATAAGGCCCTCTCTTCCACTCAACCAGCACAAATACATATTCGACAAATATAGATATACACTATACTAATTATAAACAGTTAAAGATACAATAAATGTAGCAATGTAAATGTCATGTACAAACAACATTTTATATATATAAATATAAATGATGCATTTAAAATATTATTAATTGGAGGCCTTTCGAGTCAGTTCCTACTGGCGATGCATCAAATCCATCGACGTCTACAGCGTATCAAATACAACAACTAGTAGCGCATACTCATCCTGCTGATGATGAAAGTTAACTTCCGAAAGGCCTTCAATTAATATTTTAGATACATTACACCGGTCAACATGATTTTTGTCTCATGAGTACCAATAGTTGTACTTAATTCAGTTTTTTAAATATGTATTCGGAATTTCTCCATCACCCACAGTGTTTTTATTTCAATTTCAATTAATGGATTTAAATAATTATCTTTTTAATAAACGTTTTTTCGTCCATTTGTCCATCTTGGCACAGTGAGCGATGAGCACGAGGAACACTTTCATCAGGAGATTTCAGCTATGGAAAAGAGATATCAAGGCAAATAGAATCCTAATATGCTGGCCGATTATTGTTGGACCATTATGAGTAGGCCAAGGCAATTAATGATTTGGGTCTTTTTCTTATGAAGGTTGAAACATTGGTTGCATATATGAAAATGTATGACATTAAAAAACGGATTAAATAAAAGCAATTTGTTAGGGCATTTTTTTGGATTTTCTTAACTTTTCTACGTATAGGTCATTTTTTGGCAATTTTTAGGTCATTTTGAGCATTTTTTTACACTTTTCCGAAAGGCTGTGAGTTTATTTGTATTTGATTTGAGATTTTTATTATAATTCAGTATTTTTCCTTGTCAATACAATTTCTTGGAATTAAGTAGATGTTTTGTTTACTACCCCTATTTTTCAAGGTATGTGCTTAATGAACTTGCTCACTTCTAGGAATTTTATTCAATTTATTAGAGCTTATGCTAGCTTCTACCCCTATTTCGATTTTTAACCGCAATTCAAAATTGTTGTAAAAGTGCATTGTGTAATTGAAATGGATTTTCCGTAATAAAAGTTAAATTTTATGTAATTCAGTAATCAAGTGAGTACTCAGTCTAATAAATAGTATTTTATTGGCAAATCTAAACTTCTTATTCGTCTTTTTTTAAATTTTATTGGTCATTTTTTGTATTTTTTAGGTCATAAATGCATTTTTTATTTTGCATTTTTTACCAATTTATAGGTCATTAAATGCCTTGACCTAATTATGAGGGATGCTCCACATGCTAAATATAGCAGAAAATCGTCATTTGTTACTTTCTAGGTGAGTCCAAATGTTCGAATATTGTGTAGTTACGAATGTAGAAAATATTAAAGTGTTTGCGTCTCTCGAAAACCTTGCGTGATAGAGAAAAACCAATATCATATTTCAATTCAGAAGAAAAATGCTATCAGAATCACGTATTTTTCTTTCTGAGACAAAAAAAAGTTTATTTTTTGTTGTTCAGTGTTATTTTAAGAGAGTTGAGGACGACAGGTAAATTTTAATTTTTAATTTATATCTTATGAGTATTCACCTCAACGGAATTTGATATGAATTTTATTAGTATTGATTAAGTAACCAACTCCCTGGCACTACCGAACCCGTAGGTTCATGGCCACGCGGACATAAGCCCTCCATACATCCTAATCCTGAGCTAATATTTTCCAATCATCCACTGTAAAATCTGCTTCCCTCAAATCATTGCTAATGTTATTTCCCCCCTCATTCTTGGTCTAACAATTGGGTTTTTTCCCACTGGTTTTCTTACAAGAAGCATACATGCATCTCTTTCATTCCTCCATTTGTGCCACATGCCCTGCCCATCGTAGTCTACGAAACTTAACTGTTGTTATATCTGGCTTCCTATTAAGATCATACAGCTCACTGTTATGCAATGTTATCCATTCACCAATCTGTTCATTTCTCATTAGTCAAAATATTTCCCTAAGAACTTTATTCTCAAATACTCGGTATTACTTTCTCCTCCCTTAAACTAAGAGTCCAAGTTTCGGATTAATATAAAATAACTCGAAGAATAAGAGTTTTGTATACGCTTAATTTAACGTTCTTTTGAGATAATTTGGGACGAAAAAGCCGCTATAATGCGTAGTAGCATGTATTTTCAGAACGAAGCCTATATTTAATTACTTTCTGCATCTCTTCATGATTTGAGGGAAGTAGATTGTACAGAGGATGACTGGAAAATATTAGTTCAGGAGAGGGATGTATGGAGAGCTTATGTCTGCGCGTCCATAAATCTAAGGGTTCGATTGAGCCAGTGAGTTAGTTATTTATCTCATACCTATTTATAATTATTATTGGTAATTATTAGATATTTGAACTCAAAATTTTCCCTTATTTGTCATTGACTGTCCAATTCCATTATATAATGTAATTGTCTGTAGGCCTAAACTAACTCACTGGAACTATCGAACCCGTAGGTTCATGCACATGAGCTCTCCATAATTCCCTATCCTGAGCTAATGTTTTCCAATCATTCCCTGTATAATCTACTTCCCTCAAATCATAGTTAATGTTATTCTCTCACCTCATTTTTGGTCTATTAACTGGGCGTTTTCCTCCTGGTTTTCCTACAAGAAGCTTCCATGCACGTCTTTCAATCTCCATTCCTGCCATATGTCCTGCCCATTGCAGTCTACGAGATTTAACTGTTCTTATTGTATGTAGGCCTATTGCTATTTATTAAATGCAATACCATTAATTCTTAATAATTCTACATAATTTATGTATAATGTTATTGTATTACCATGTAATTGTAATATTATTGTGTTTTCTTTATGTAATTGTAATATTATTGTTTTCTTTTTGTTTTTTTCTTTCTTTATACTATTACCAAATATTACTTTATTGTAACGGACTATCAACAGCACGTACGGCTTACTGCCCGTGCGACCCATAACGTTGTATAGGCCTATATCTTTCTTGTAGTCAATATCATTAATTCTTAATAATTCTACATAACTAAGTTAATGTATAATGTAATTGTATTGATATCTAATTGTAATATTATTGGTTGTTTTTTTGTTTTTTTTTAAGCATAGGGCCTATTATTACCAAACATCAACTTATTTTAACGGACTGTCAACAGCACGTACGGCTTACTGCCCGTGCGATCCATATTTGTAAATAACATTGTATATATCTTACTTTTAGTTTAATAAAGTCCTTATGTATGTACTTGTAGCCTAATAAAATCCTATTACTACTACTACTACTACTACTAGTGTTTTACTTATATTGAAGTACAAATTACATAAATTTATATTATATTAAAATTATGTATTTAGATTATAACCGATTGATTTTAAAATATATATACAGTCAATATGCCCAATTCACCAATTAATGTTTTAGAATGGTCAACACGTTTCCACAGCCAAGCTGTCATTCTCAAGACACAAATTCAGTTAAAAACAAACTACGTCACATGACGCAATCAATCACAAGTAAACAATAAAACATAATAAAACTAACCCTCTTTTGTTTCAATTAGAGAAAAGAGGGCGCTGTACGGAATATGGCCCTTATCTTTATTCATGATTTTATCCTTATTTTTATAAATTTCCAAACTTTCAAGGACGTCAAGGAATTTGAAATCAATGACCGAACGAATCAGCCTAAGGTTACTTTTATTGATAGCATGACCGTAATCAGAAATATGCTGGGCAACTCCAGATTTTTCAATTCTGTTAAGTCTAAAATGGGCAATATGTTCGTTAAATCTAGTTAAAAATGGATCTTCTGGTTTGCCCAACATATTTCATATCACAGTCATTGCATCCAATTTCATAAATACCGGATTTTTTTAACAATCGACTTTATCTTTAGGGTTTCCAAGTACACTATTTAATGTCAAAGTGGAAGTAAAAATTAATTTAGTACGGCATAATTGCAAAATTAGCTTTATTAATAGGAGAATGGAAGGCTGTAGAATCAGTAATAAGTTTTCTAAATTCAAATTTACGAATCAAATTATCAATAATATTTTCATTGAAACCATTACACTTAGCGATATCTTTAATGGTTTGTAATTCCTTATTATATCTATTTTTACTTAACGGAAAAGTGGTAAGACGGTGGACTAAAAAATTGAAACTGGCCATTTTATGTTGATTACAATGGTAAGAATCTGCCGTGATATATCTAAATGTACTAGTTTCTTTTCTATAAATATCAAATTCTAATCTATAATTATTTCTAATTATTAGCATATCCAGAAAGGGCAGCCTTCCATTCTCCTCCTCTTCGTAAGTAAAATTTATTCTGGGAGTCATTTAATATTTCAATAAATCCCTGTACATTGCATTTTTTGGTATCAAAAATAGCAAAAATGATTGATTTTGATTAACTTTGGCGCGTTTATTATTGAAGATTGAGGTTCGGTAGCCCTTGTTGTATACTAATAGATGCTTTGAGAATTTAGGTGTAAGACGGGTGGACTATGCCGCTTAAGTTCACGGAGCATGAAACTGGGATAATTTGACCATGGAATAGCTAAGCATGGTAGACTCTAAGATATTTTGCATAACATAGCCCCGAGCGCTTTGACCTTGTTTTCTCGGTGACGCAGGGCGGGATACATCAAAAGAGAAGATGAGAATTTGGCGGGAGACAAAGTTTGCGGAATTACGTATTACAAGGAGGCCTTGATGACTTAGAAGCTTCGCGCTCCATAACTTCGTGATCCTGGAAACCGCGAGCAATCATTTCTGTTTGTGGAAACTCAATCAAGTTTTGATTTTATTAACGAAATATACAGCCCATAGCTCCGCTTATTGTTCAGTTTAATCCAAAGAAATTTACTGTTCTAATATTTGTCCATCTAAGACTAATACAGGGTTTTCGAGAGTGGGAAGAATTTATAAGGTTAAAGTGAAGAATATATGTGTTTGGGAAAGGATGTGGATGACCTCATACTCGAAACAGGGAAAATAAAAAAATGTGAATTTTTTTAATATCTTGGGTCAATAATTACAAGTTAGATACCTGTGAGAGAGATGTACAGACTAAAATTGCAATGGCAAAAAAATGCAACTAAGACATTACATGGAATAATTTGGAACAAAAATATTACAAAGGAAATTAAAATGAAAATTTAAAAGAGCATAATACAGAATATTTTGTCATATGGAAGTGAAACTTGGTCTTTGACGGAATTACAAAAGAATAAAATTATAACAGTTGAATTTAATTATTTTAGAAGAAGCCTCCAAAAAACAAGACAGGATAAAATAAGAAATGAATTCCTTTGGAGAGAAATGAATGTCGTCACATCGGTTGTTAAGAGGATTAAAAATCAAACGCTTAAATGGTATGGCCGTGTACAAAGAATGGAAAATGAAAGATGGTCAAAAAATATATACCAATGGTCACCCCCTGGAAAAAATAAACGTGGCAGACCAAGATGGAAATGGAAAAACTACGTCAGAACTATAATGGATGATAGGAATTTGGAAGAAGGAGATTGGAATGATAGAGATAAATGGAAACTGAAGACGGCAAACCTATAAGTGGGGAAAGCCGAAGAAGAAGAAAAAGAAAAGTGAAAGTTAATCATCATCATAATATCGATCACCTTGAACGCATTAGATCAGTTCAGTTGAAGCTCTTCATATATCTATTGTATAGCTGGCTTAACTTGGCAGAGAGAGAGAGATGGGGTAGATCGTTGACCACTTTAGTTCAGATACAAAAGAAAGAACCCACCCTGTTGTCAGTTTATCCTCTTCCCCCTTTCCCCTATTAACATCTGTTGAAGAAACGCCTACAACAGTGGTGCGAGTGAGAGAGGTGAGTACAGTTGTCTCATTCTACAAATTTCTCGTAAAGTTAAACCAGAGAGACTTTAAGACATTCTTGATTTTTTCAGCATTTCATATTGCCCTGCGATACTGGAAGATAGTTGGTACGCTGTTTTTCTCGTAATAAATACAACAGATGATTGTAAAAAATCCACAATAACTTTATTTGATTCTATAAACTTTCAGTGACAGTTCACTCACAAATTTCTGCAATAATTGAACGAAGTTATGCATCAACCGGCTAAGCGCCATTTTTTTTTTCAAATTCTGATTTTGACGTCATCTGTTGAACTGACTCATGAAGTAAGTGTACGCATCTTTTGGCTATAAATCTTTAAATGAATCCTTATTATTAAAGAAAATGTAAACGCCATCACTCCTTCCAGAGATTATGTATTTTGCAACAAACGGCTATGAAACCAGATCTTCATAAATGCTAATCTAAATGCTGCATCATGCAGCTAAGCGCCAAATGTTCCCACTATTAGATTGTTGATGCATAACTGTCAAACAAGGAAAATAACTTGAAATATCCAGTATTGTTACTTTGGGGCTACAATAAATAGTGAAGATTCACTTAAATTTGAAATATATTTTTCTCGATACTTACATAATGGCGTCGGCCGCGGTGGACTAGTGGTTAAGCTCCTTGCCTCTGGTCCCGAGGGTCGCGGGTTTAAACCCGGCCGGGGTCGATGGATTTTTTGGACGGAAAAATCCAAGGAGCAAGTCCTCCGGGAGGGACTTTAAGCCGTGGGTCCCGAGTCTGAAGATTTTCAGGCTCGTAAAAAATCCTTAAGCCTGAATGAAAAGGCCTCTAAGCAAAATTTACCGAATTTTCCCGTCCTAGTACTACCTTGGTTTCCTATATGTCAGTATGTGGCGGAACGCTGACCACGTACCACACAAAATGACATTTATACGAAAACAAGTGTAACTAAATTAGTATGGTTCAAATTCTTCCTTGTAGGGGGAGAGCGCCTAAATCTCTGTAAAGGGAAAACATAGGCTTACAATACAATACAATACAATACATAATGGCGCATAGCTGTTTGATGCATAACGCGGTCCAATTAATCTTGTTTCTCGTTTCATCTATCGCACAATTATTTGCAGTCTCAAACGTATTCATTTGCTACAGTTTCTTCTCTTACATACAGGATGCGGCGTAAGTCAGTTAACTACTGCACATGGTTGTATGAAAAATAAAATAAATTGGTTGAAACTGGGGTTTAAATACGGGAACTTCACACTATTTAGCACTATTTAGTTTGAGATTATATTCTGAAGGTCCCGTTTTCACGTATCCAAAACACCCCAGTTTCAACCAATCTGACTTTTTTCTTGCAACCATGTGCAGTGACTTATGCCGCATTCTGTGTTTTAAATTTTGTATTATTTTTATTTTTCTGTTGTTGAGTGAAAGAGAAGGCCGTATGGCTTTAAATCTACCAGCGTAAATAAATAAATAATAATAATAATAATAATAATAATAATAATAATAATAATTATTATTATTATTATTATTATTATTATTATTATTATTATTATTATTATTATTATTATGTCCACCGCTGTGGTCTTGAAGTAGCGTGCTGCCTTCTCACGCAGCGGACCCGGGTTCGATTCCCGGTCAGGACAAGCTTCCTGGACGAGGTTTTTTCCGGGGTTTTTTCTCCTCTGTAAGACAAATGTCAGGTATCTTTGAGGCCCAAAAGGTCCTTGAACATCATCCGGCCATCATCATCATCCTTACCATTATCCTTCACCTGTGTGGAAAGCAAAGGGAAGCTACCACACCTATAATTCTCTAGTAAAGCTGCAAAGTATATAGTAGTGGTAGTAGTAGTAGTAGTAGTAGTAGTAGTAGGACTTTATTAGACAAAAAGTAAGATATTTACAATATTATTTACAAATATGGGTCGCACGGGCAGTAAGCCGTACGTGCTGTTGACAGTCCGTTACAATAAAGTAATAATTGGTACTAGTGTAAAGAAAAATAAACAACAAAAACAGCAATAACATTACAATTACATAAAGAAAACACAATAATAATATTACAATTAAATAATAACACAATAGCATTATACACTAGAAAAACATTAACATTACAATTACATAAAGAAAACATGCTATGATTGCAGTTAAAGACCTGTCGTCGGGCAGAATTACTATGGATTATTATTATTATTATTATTATTATTATTATTATTATTATTATTATTATTATTATTATTATTATTATTATTATTATTATTATTATTATTATTATTATTATTTGCTTCCATTCTAAATATATAAATCTTAAGTAAGTGTTGATGTCTACTGTCCATGTTACATAATGCAAATATAAATATTTATTGCAATAGGATCCACTTTATGTTTGGTGAAAATGTTTTCAAGTCCAAAATGATCTGTATTACAAGAAATTTGGGAACCACAAGTCAGAACATATTATAAAAAATAAATTATTGCAAAGTATAAAATTGCAGACTAGACTGTCAAATAATGAAACATTGCAGAAATGAAGCAATTACTCTTAATAACAATGCGAAGAGAAAGAGAGAGAAGAAAGAAAAATTCTTTCGCTTTCTCTATATTATTTATGGCGTCTATAATTGAACTTGATGTCAATTTATTGTAAAGTAAAATAATGAAAAATTTAACAACAAAAATTCTTGAAAAAAAACGCGCACAAGTTATAATAAAAAACGGCACCCGGTCCTTAGCAATATCGTAATGGCTTTGGAAGTCATAAATTATATGAAACTCGTTCATAACTTCTATAAAACACGCGAGTTTTATGAATAAAAAGAAAAGAAAAAACTTAGAACAAAACTATATTATACAAACTATATGCACATTTACTTTTCGCCGCAGAAGTTTTATTCATGAACTATAGTTTGAATAGAGTTGGAAAATGAAAATAAAGCAATTTCCAATTTTGAGTTAACTTTCAATGTCTTCAGGGTCAAAGCTGCAGTTTTATCCGATCGCTATGTGTCTGTGTGTTTGTGTCTATTTTCCGATTGAGGGTCTTTCCACTTTTCAGCGGTTGCCCTTTTACCAGCCGGCTGCTGGCCCTTCACATCCACATGTGTCAATCACAGAGATAGATGATGAACAGCCAGTGTAGGGGTGACATGTGGTTAGCATGTCGAGTCCCCCAGCCATTATAGCTGGTTCCTCAACCTGGAGCCGCTACTTATTGTAGCTACCCAATTGCCTCACGATGCTGGGTGGGCACCGGTCCCATACTGGCCGAAATACCATGAGAAAATTTCTTCCCCCATGGAGACTCGAACCAGCGCAAGTCTCATAGCTCTGCGACAAGACTTCCTACCTTAACCGCTCGGCTACGGCGCGGGACTTGTGTCTATTTTAAGATGCTATATATGATGCAGCTAAATGACAAGTGCGAGAATAATGGGATGAAGATAAATATAAATAAGACGAAGGCCATGATTATAGGAAGGAAGCCAAGGAAGATAAACATGAGGATTAAAGATGAGGCCCTTGAGTAAGTGGATAGCTTCAAATACTTGGGTTGTACTATCAGTTGTAACATTAACTGCGATCAAGAAGTAAAACTGAGGATAGCAATGGCAAAAGAAGCTTTCAACAAGAAGAGAAGCATTCTCTGCGGACCTTTGGCAAAAGAATTACGGAAGAGGCTAGTGAAGTGCTTTGTGTGGAGTGTAGAATTGTATGGTGCAGAGACTTGGACATTACGACGAAATGAGGAAAAGCGACTTGAAGCTTTTGAGATGTGCATATGGAGAAGGATGGAACGTATAAAATGGACAGACAAAATAAAAAAATGAAGATGTGCTAGACAGAGTGGGTGAAGGAAGAACAATGCTGGAACTCGTAAAGAAATTGGATTGGCCACTGGCTAAGGATAAACAGCCTGCTGACGGATGCCCTAGAAGGAATGGTCAAGGGAAAGAAAGTTAGAGGCAGAAAAAGACATCAGATGATAGACAATATTAAAATAAATGCTTTATATGCTGATACAAAAATTAAAGCTGAGTTAAGGAAAGAGTGGAGAATGCTCAGTTTACAGTGAAAGACCTGCTCTTGGACAGAACACTAGGTATATGTGTGTGTGTGTATATATATATATATATATATATATACAC
Organism: Diploptera punctata; assembly: GCA_030220185.1. Taxonomy (NCBI): domain Eukaryota; kingdom Metazoa; phylum Arthropoda; class Insecta; order Blattodea; family Blaberidae; genus Diploptera; species Diploptera punctata. The sequence goes on along the minus strand of JASPKZ010001382.1, from coordinate 34,650 downwards.
ACACTCAACTCGTGTCCAACTCAGGATCGGGTCGAGGGATGAGATGAGATGGAGCTCCTATATGGAGGTCTGTGGATAACAAGGGTGCCGGCGGACCACGTCTGACTATGGAGAAGCAGTGGAATGAAATTGTGGCAGGGTTAAACGGGAGAAACTCCAAGAAAAACCTACCCAAGCTTCGTTTCGTCTACCAGGAAACCCACATGGAGTGACCGAGACTTGATCTCGAGACCCCAGCAGTGAGAGGCGAGCGTCTAACCGCTTGCGTCACGGAGCCGCCATGCAATAACAAAAAGGGCGGTTTTCTATGACCTGATGCATTTATGATCTAAAAGTGTTTAAAGAGACAAAATATCATCACTCCAGGGATTAGGCAACTGCCCGTTCCGACTACATAATACATCAGCCCAACGTCTTCTAGGTCTTCCAACATCACGTCTTCCTCTTGCTTGATATTTTTTGCTAACAATGGATATCTCTCCTTACTCATTCCATCCATGTGATCAATCCATTTCTGTCTGTAATTCGTGACTTTATCCAATAAAGGCTGTACTTTCAATTCTTCTCTTATATCCTCATTTCTTATTTTATCAAGTCTTGTACATCCTTTTACTTGTCTTAGGAACCTCATCTCCGCCGTCTGTACAAAAAATATAACGTTCTAATTTAATAACCCATTAAACATTTTATACTATTTAAAGGAATAGACAAAATTATTAATCATAAATAATTCTGAAATACATTAAATATAATAAAATCATAACTACCCACAAAAAATTAAATATATTAAAAACTAGCTAATACCCGGCGTGCGTTGCTACTCCTATATAAATGTTAATGTGTTTTTACCACCAGCCTTATGCTGCTATGCTTGCCCGGGGATCAGCTTATTCCGATCTTCTCGGCATCAATGAAATACAAAAATGCTATCGCGGACTTTTTTGTAGAGTTTCTCGAGATGTTCAATTCTGTGTACAATCATTTGGTGTATTTGTTATGGTTTAGGCAGCGTAAGACCATTTAAGCGTCAAAACAGGGACTTTATTTCACGTTTTTTAATACAAAGGATGATTTTAGGGGTGAAGGGGTTGAGTATTACAACTCCCTTATAGCTATGTTCATCCCGGGAATCTCCTGAACATTTTGCAAAAAAAAACATCATAATCGCATCAACGGTATGGCCGCGTATAGAATACGAACAAACAAACATTCATTTTTATATATTAGATTAATGCTAATCTTACTTCATAAGAAATTGTTTAATTTTCCAATTTTTCATCGTACAGTGAAAGCGGGGACTGTAACTGTCCGATCTTTCATGGTTATGCATAGTTTGTATTCACTGCAGTGCGACACTTTTAAATAAGCTTTTATCAGAAATTGAGTTTCCCGAATTTAACAAATGAAATATAAATTCTGTAAGCCAGCTAAATCGGACCATAATTTCAACTTTCTGAGGAATTTGCTTACTTTACGCAGTTCCTGCGTGACGAACTGTCATTTCTCTTTGTTTCCTTTATACATACAAATTGTAACGCATCGTAATAACAGCGCTTGAATTTCGCGGCGGAAAGCGAGGATAATGGTCTCCCATTGGTGGAAACATAATCGTGAGTCGTTGACAAGTGACTTGAAAGGCCTGCTCAGAATAATCTATTCGTGTTGACTTCCGTTCCGGAAAGTTTTCTAAGCCTCTAAGCCTCTATTTTAGATTTAGATTTATTTATTTATTTAGATTTATTTATTTAGCCTGGTGGAGTTAAGGCCATGTGGCCGTCTCTTCCACTCACCAGGGCAAACATATATTACATCAGAATATAACAATCACAATGAACTCTAATATTAAATACTAAATAAAAAATTGATCAAAAAGATAATATCTATTAAATTATGATCTATAATGCAACTAGTTAATGTTAGTTAAAATTAAGACTAAAACTAATAATAAAATGTATACAATCAAGACACATTAAATTGTCCCTGCCTAACGTATATAAAAACAAAGATATAGAAAACTAATTTTACGTTTGTACAATATATAAAACAAAACAAAATAAAATATTTGTTAATCTTAATATTATTTTCATAGATAATTAAATTTATTAATTGTTAAAAGAATACTATCAGTGAGGTGTATAAGTTAATCTCCCATGTGCGGAAAGTTCGATGTCAGAAGCTTCTATACTAGAAAAATCTCGATCACAAGCCGAGAAATTTCATACCCCGGCCTATATAAACTGTTGCCGATGTCGAAAGTTAGTTAGTTGTCTTGTGATAGCGATACAGTGGACAGTGACCAGAGAAACTGTGACAAGTGAAAGCGTTAACGACTGGAAATAATTGTGTGATACATAAACTTTAAAGTATGATTAACTATTACAGCAATTTGTGAGTTAAATGTCAGGAAGAGTTTATAGAAACAAAGTTATTGTTGAATTTTATGCGATCATTTGTTGTGTTTTATTACGAGAATACATCATGCGTACTACCCCATGGCCGCCTCCTACAATACATATGCATTAATATGATAATATAATTGTGTATGGTATATTTCGTTATATTTACAATTTAATATAATGGCAAGGTATTCTAATTAATATATTCACATCTTAAATTAATTATATTAGGACATTACTGAGACTATTTAACTCATGCCCCAAATGGGAGTCAATGACCAATCACATTTCAATGATTTTTTATTTACAACCAATCATAGTCGTGTTTCACCTCGAATTTATCAACTGAAGTTTATCATATTAAAGAAAGCTCCTCCTTTTTAACATTCTGAATAGGTCATAGCATTATTTTGCAGTGAATGACTCTCTAAGAAATACGGCTACCAGATTGTATATATAGTGCATGAATGTCAGCAGATAGCGCATGCGGGAGATAATATAAAAACATTTGTAGCAATTGATTATACCACAAAAAAAAGAAACCACTGTTTACACTTTCATAAACGAATTATTTTCCAGGTGACGTTACAGAAAAATATAATTGACATATTTAAATCATAGGACATCAGAAATAAATTAATACCTATAATGTTGGTTATAAATTTTTCCACTAGGGTGCATTCTTACAATATTACGATCCTTTGGCAATAAATACGATCTGGCTGCAGTGATGAACAAAAGAAGCAAATGAAGCGTACCAATCGTTTCTCATTTGTTTTCAAACATCGCCGTTTACATTAAATATATAAATATTTTAAAATAACTATAGTTAAATAATGATTTGTGAGTAAACAGCTTAATTTTATTCGTTAAGTAGTCCTAACAAATGCCACTCTTGATTTTCAAATTCTCTAGATAAATTCATTCCTGAGTCGTGAATTTATCGATAATTTGGAATCACTCGTAGCGTTACTTATGATAAAGACGAGCCTCCTCTGGAAGTTGCACTCCTGGCACAGACAACTTTACGATCAAGTGTTTGCGGGATCAAGAAAGTGGAAAGCATTCTGAGGAGTGTGTTATGTGGTGAAATCACTCTAGCGATGTATAATGCAGAGATGTGTGTAGCCTATATCATTGTTCTCTACCCTCTGAGCCTATAAAACAGCTCTGACAGTATTCTGTTCCATGTCTTACCATATAAGTATTTAGATCCCTCTCCCAGTTTCCAAAACACGTTCTCTAACTTTGTCACACGAACACATAGAACTGAGGTATTTTCATTGTTCCAGTAGCTTCTAGTGTCTTCTGTATCTAGGTTACATTTATTGCTTATATTTGTACATTTTACTCTCGCAGAGGAAAAGCCGTACCGTATTTTAAGGCAATAAAGTCGGAAGGTCGCGGGTTCGAGTCCTGGTGGGGGTCAGGTTTTTTAACTTATCCAAATCTTCTGACGGCACCATTTATTTTTATTTATTTATTTCTATTTAATTATTTATTTATTTTACCTGATGGAGTTAAGACAGTAAGGTCTTCTCTTCCAGTTCATCAGGGTAAATTATACATATTCTTGAAATCCAGAATGGGTTGAAGCAAGGAGATGCACTATCTCATCTACTATTTAATTTTGTACTAGAGCATGCCATTAACTCTTTAGAGAATAAGGAAGGCTTACAACTCAATGGTATTAATAATTTGTTAGTTTATGCTGATGATGTAGTATTACTAGCCGATAGCGAGGAGATACTAAAGGACAACACGCACACACTATTGAGTAACACTAAAAAATTAGGGCTGGAAGTAAATATCAATAAAATTAAATATATGGTCACACGTAGAAATTCATTATATAATGGAAATGGACAGCTAATGACAAATGAGGGAAATTTTGTGGAAGTGGCTGAATTCAAATACCTAGGAACAATAATGACAAATAGGAATGAGATGCACAAAGAAATTAAACATAGGCTCAATTCTGGAAATGCGTGCTATTATGCATTGCAGAGACACTTGATGTCCCAACTCCTTTCAAAAAACGTTAAACTGAAAATATATAAAACTATTATTCTACCAGTTATATTATATGGGTGCGAAACATGGACTCTTACTTTAAGGGAGGAAAGGAAATTACAAGTATTTGAGAATAAAGTACTTAGGAAAATTTTTGGACCAAAGAGAGATGAACAGACAGGTGAATGGAGAAGACTACATAACAACGAACTACATGGTCTTTATATGAAGCCAGATATAATAAGAACAGTTAAGTCCCGTAGACTGCGATGGGCAGGACATGTTGTACGTATGGGGAATGAAATACTTGCATGGAAGCTTCTTGTAGGAAAGCCAGAGGGAAAACGCCAAGTTGGTAGACAAGAATGAGGTGGGAGAATAACATTAACTATGATTTTAGGGAAGTAGATTATACAGGGAATGATTGTAAAGCATTAGCTCAGGATAGGGATGTATTGAGAGCTTATGTCCGCGCGGCCATGAACCTACGGGTTCGATAGTGCCAGTGAGTAAGTAAGTAAGTAAATTATACATATAAAGTCAAGGAGCGTGACATTATTTGGAGGTTCTTTGGCCAACCACAGGATGGAGCTGACAACATCCAAGTTGTGCAACATAATGTAACATAAATCAAACCAGTCTGGACAAGCTGACGATAAAACAGAATTGTTTTGAAACATGTTCAAGAACAAATCAACATTAAGATCATTCCAATCCATCCCTCCCTGTTCAGCTCCAGTTCAGATGATCAGACTAAAAATAATGTAAAGCAAGATATGCTTACATTTAAGTGAAATCAATTTGGTGCTCGAAACAAATATCCTTAAGACTTAAACTAATATTAGTAAATTCAAATGTGAGATCGATTTTATTACACGGCTGTGAAACTTGGAAGGCTACAAAACAAATTGGAAAGAAATTGTAAATCTTTGTAAATCGATGCCGGAGAAATATCTTGGGTATATGGTGGCCTGATATTATAACAAATAAATAACATTGGAGAAGAACAAGTCTTCCGTGTGGAGTTGCCAGTCTCCCATCGGACGCCTCCCTAGGTGGCGGATAGGGGAATGCTCACCAGATATGGCGGTTACTGGGGAAATAAAATACCCAGGGTGGACCAAAACTAGCGCTGCTGCCTTGCAGTAAGATACTGGACTATCAAAGGCTAGAGGAAGAAAACCTTGAACAAAAATTACCCGTCCCCCAGGTTGGGGGTTGATGCATCGGGCCAGCTCCTCGTTCATCATAAAAAGAAAAAAATGCTAAAAATCCAAACAACATGCCTCGGAAAAAACACTCTAGCACGATTAAAGCTAAGAAAAAGGAATTTGAAAATTGGCACATGGAATATTCAAGGCTACAGAAATAAAATGGAGGAAGTAATTAAACAAATAGATGCAATGGAACTAGATTTGGCAATTTTAACTGAAACAAAGATCATGATAAGAAGAACAAATCAAAATGAAATTTGTAAATAAATTAAATTTAGATAATGGATTGGGTTGGTCATGTTTTAAGGAGAAAAAATGATAACGTCACAAAGATGATATTTTACTGGAATCCAAAAGGATTGAGAAGGCAACATGGAGTAATACAATCAGGGATGAAGCTGAACAGGGAGGGATGAATTGGAATGAAATTAAAAGGAAATTGCAAAACTTTGTAAATCGTTTCCTAAAAATATCTTGAGTATATGGTGGGCAGAGATTATAACAAATAACTTTGGAGAAGAACGAATCAAAACTAATTATGTAAACAAATTCATCATCATCAATGGCAGGCATGAATTAGGCCATTGGCCAGTTCCATTAATAGTTCACAAATGAGATTCCTCCGATCACTAACTGGAGTAACATTAAGGGATAGAATGAAAAGTGATGAGATAAGGATGCAGTTGAATAGTAGGGAAATGGTTGAACATATACAAAATTATCAGATTAAATGGTTCCAACACGTCCAGAGAATGTCAAATTCCCGTTTACCAAAGATGATTTACCACCTCAACGCTAAAGGCAAAAGAGACCTCGGAAGACCCTTCAACCGATGGAAAGATCAGTTTTTGTAGTCGCAGAACGGGCATCATCACCCAATACTGCATTCGGAAGAAGAAGAAGAAGAAGAAGACCAGTTCCGATTCAGGATAGACATTGATCCCTCAATCTCTTCTTAGGTCTTCCTGGGTCTCTTCGCCCTGTGGGTCTGTAGTTCAATAGCTGCAGAGGTAGTCTATTGTTTGGCATTCTAAGAAGATGTTCATGTCAATTATTTTGGTATTTTTTAATGGTTTCAGTTATTGCTGGTGTGTTGAGAGTTTTGCGGATATCTTCATTATGCATGTGGTCATAAAGCGTATAACCCGTTAAAGGTCTTATAACTTCATTTCTGCAGCTACTATCCTATTTAATTTACCTGTAGTAAGAGTCCAGGTTTCAGAACCATAAAGTAGAGTTGGAAGAGCCATTGTTTTATAAAATTTTAGAATTGTATCTGGGCGTACTTTTCGGAAAAGAATGCTTTTTATTGTTCCTATAACTTTTTGAAATTTGACCAATTTTATGTCTATGTCTTTGCATGTGTCGTAGAAAAGATTGCAGCCAAGATAAGTAAAGTTATTAACTTGTTCTATTATATTGTTGTTAATAACAATTTTAGTTCGTATCGGTATTTTCCCTTGAAATGCCATAGTTTTTGTCTTACTCACCGAAATTTGTAAATTATAATCTTGGATTATATTTGACAATCTATGTACTGCTCTTTGTAGGTGATCTTCAGAAGTAGCCAATATTACTTGATCATCTGCATACATTAATGTGTTGAGGGGTCGATCATCAATCATAAAGTGTGATTGTGATTGGTTTTGCCATAATTTTATGATTTCATTCATATATAAATTAAATAGAAGAGGGGAAAGTGGACAGCCTTGTTTTACACCTTGGGATATTAGTCTATCTGATTTGCTGATTTGATTATTTATTTTTATTCGAATTCGTGTGTTGTGATACATGATTTGAATCGCTTGAATTAAATGCTTGGGTATTCCTGCATTATGTAAGATATCCCATAATTTTATTTTGTTTACTGTGTCGAAGGCTTTATGATAATCAATGAATATCATAAAAGTTGGTATATTAAATTCTCTATGTTTTTCTATGATTTGTGCTAACGTAAAGACACTATCTATACAGGATCTGTTGGGTCTGAAACCATTTTGTTCTTCTAGGATAATTGCGTCAGAAATTGTGTTTAATCTGTTGGTAATTATTTTTGCATACATTTTATAGTCAGCATTTAGCAGACAAATTATTAATATAATTTTTGTTTCCTTTTTTATGAATAGGTACAACTAACGAGTTATTCAATTCATCTGGTACACAGCCAGTCTTCCAACATATATTAATAAGATCTAAAAATTTGTTTAAAAAAATTGATCGAAGCATATTTTAATAATTCTGTGTTGATATGATTAAATTTAGAAAATGGAAATTTTACAAAGAATTGGCAGTTCCATCTCTTATCTATGGATGTGAAACCTGGACATTAACAAAGGCAGATAGTAAACAAATAGAGGCTGCAGAAATGAAGATGTTGAGAGCAATAGCAAGATACCAAAGGACCGATAAAAATAAAAACGAAGATATAAGAACAAAACTTAATATATTTAATCTCTATGAAAGAATAAAATACTATCAAAATGCTTACTTTCAGCACGTATTACGAACGAATGAACAGCACATACCAAGAAAAATGTATAATTATAAACCAAAAGGGAGAAGATTGTTGGGAAGACCATTGAAGAGATGGAAGGAACAATTCGGCCTATAATGAGATCGTAATAGACCATTGGGCTTAGTCCTTGTTGATTTTGATAATGATGAAATCGTTTAGTCATGTGTTAAGCAGAGAGAATGGTAATATCACAACGATGGCATTTGATTGGAACCCAAAAGGATTGAGAAGGCGAAGAGGAAGACCCAGGACAACATGGAATAATACCATCAGGATGAAGCTGAACAGGCAGGGATGAATTGAAATTAGATTAAAAAGAAATTGCAAATCTCTGTAAATCGTTGCCTTAAAATATTTTGGATATATGGTGGCCAGAGATAATAACAAATAAAGAATTTTGGAGAAGAATGAATCAAAATGAAATTAGTAAAAAAATAAAATTTATAAAATGGAAATGGGTTGGTCATGTATTCACGAGAGAGAACGATAACATGACAAAAATGGCATTTGATTTGAACCCCCAAAAATTGTGAACCATAAAAAGAATTCTGAGATTCTCAAAGAATTACAAACAGAATAAATCATGGAATATGTACAAAAATATAGAAACAACTGGAAATCTCACGTAAGAAGAATGAGACGTACACGAATACCACGTCAAATTTTAAATTAGCAGCCACCAAGCAAGAGATCTTTGGGCAAACCTTCAAACGTTGGATTGAGACATAACAGATCTCTATGTCTATCACATGAAAGGAGGAAGAAGAAGAGCAAGACCTAGAGCAACATGGAGTAATACCATCAGGGATGAAGCTAAACAGGCAGAGATGAGTTGCAATCAAATTAAGACATTGGCAAACAACAGAGTGCGTTGGCGAGTTTGTATCAAGGCCCTATGCTTCCCAGTGGAGTGACCTGGACTACTACTACCCATGTGTGATAATTAGAGTCCGGATGTTAGGAACTTAAAAAGTTCAAAATAGGCAGGCAAAAAGGCACTAAAAACCATTAATTAGGCACTAAAAAATCAAAATAGGCTCTTACAAAAAATGGACTACAACATAAAATTGTACAGTCTTTTGTAAATAATATAAACATATTTTATCAATATGCTTACGAAGATATAAGAGATGATTTTGGAACTTGTTTTGCCTTTTTACAAGGAGCATACTTGTTTTGCAGTGTGTACGGGCTGCGAAACATGGCACTTCTTCGCGCAATTCACTGAAATTTACACGCTTTGCAAAACATTGTCACTTGAGAATATTATTTACTTACTCACTGGCACTATCGAACCCGTAGGTTCATGGCCGCACGGACATAAGCTCTCCATACATCCCTATCCTGAGCTAATGCTCTCCAATCATTCCCTGTATAATCTACTTCCCTCAAATCATAGTTAATGTTGTTCTCCCACCTCATTCTTGGTCTACCAACTGGGCGTTTTCCTTCTGGCTTTCCTACAAGAAGTTTCCATGCACGTCTTTCATTCCCCATACGCGCAACATGTCCTGCCCATCGCAGTCTACGGGACTTAACTGTTCTTATTATATCTGGCTTCCTATAAAGACCATGTAGTTCATTGTTATGTAGTCTTCTCCATTCACCTGTCTCTTCCTCTCTCTTTGGTCCAAAAATTTCCTAAGAACTTTATTCTCAAATACTCGTAATCTCCTTTCCTCCCTTAAAGTAAGAGTCCATGTTTCGCACCCATATAATATAACTGGTAGAATAATAGTTTTATATATTTTCAGCTTAACGTTTTTTGAAAGGAGTTGGGACATCAAAAGTCTCTGCAATGCATAATAGCATGCATTCCAGAATTGAGCCTATGTTTAATTTCTTTGTGCGTCTCATTCCTATTTGTGATTATTGTTCCTAGGTATTTGAATTCAGCCAATTCCTCAAAATTTCCCTCATTTGTCATTAGCTGTCCATTTCCATTATATAATGAATTTCTACGTGTGACCATATATTTAGTTTTATTGATATTTACTTCCAGTCCTAATTTCTTAGTGTTACTCAATAGTGTGTGCGTGTTGGCCTTTAGTATCTCCTCGCTATCGGCCAGTAGTACTACATCATCAGCATAAAACTAACAGCTTATTAATACCATTCAGTTGTAAGCCTTCCTCATTCTCTAAAGATTTAAACTTGAGAATATTTCCGCACCAAATTCTTTCACGAAATTGGTCAGTTTGTCTTTTACTATTTTACTCTTGTCCGTTCTTTAGGCATCGTGAAACAACTATTCTAAAGATGGTCGCACAACTTTGTCTTTGAAGCACCTGTCTGTGAACGAGGATTACAGCCTGAATTCAGTGTTATCAACATCAAAAATAATATTGTCACTCAATTAAAGATTTCTATGCAATGATAAGTGTCATGAAGTTTGTCCTTTTTAATCAGTTTCATTAAAATACTAAGTTAATTTCGATAAAAAATGGCAAACAGGCATTTATAGGTATTGTAAGCTGAAATAGGCATTTATAGGCAAAATGAACTTCATGGAAAACAACTCCGGGGTCGTAGGTATGAACTTATATGAAGTCACTTTAACAATACGTATAATAAATAACTGTAGGCATTTTCCCTAACATCCGGTCTCTAGTGATAATCCTACTAAAGCTTTAGAAAACTTACTTGCCGCCACTGGTTTTTGTTTAAAGAAACACAGAGACAAAGTGAGAGCAGGATGATGCTGAAAGAGCTTGATGAAGGAGAAATATAGCAAAAGATTTGCCTCAAGTACCAAGAGTACTTCAGACGGTTTTGTCGCATAACAGAAGATGGAAAGTCTTTTAAGATTCATTTTGAAAATATAAAATGACGATCAAGAGACAGGTAAGGGTGCAATGAAGAGTCGTTTAGGTTGGAGCGGGTAGGGAGGGGGTGGGGCTGATGTTCAACGTAGTCAAATGAAGGGGGTGACAAAATAACAGACCTGTAATGAAATTTCCATTCTCAAGTACAACATCTAAAATAATGTGCTCCATCTAAATATAAAGGAAAGCATTTCAACGTGTAGAATCTCAAGAGATTTAGTGAAAGAAATTGAATCCTGCGTCATATCTTTTTTATTTATTATATTCTTTATTACAACATTTTATAAAATATAATAAAGAGGTAAATTAAGCGATAAAATAGATTACATTGACGCCATCTATCCACCCAGAGCGGATCCCAAAGCATGTAAAGTGCAGTGGGTGCCATTAGAAACACATACTTAAGTCTCAAATACTTCTAATATTTCACTTCCTTACGCTTATTTCCTTACAGATCTCATAGGTGGCATACCTACCCAATAAGACATCTAGAAGGATCTAAGGTATTATTAGGTTGAAAAAAGTCGGGAAATTTTGCTTAAGGCCTCTTTTTTTCAATCTTAAAGTTATTTTAGGATCCTGAAACTTTTTAGACTCGTGGCCCACGACTTCAAGTCCCTCCCTCATTGGATTTTTCCATCCTAAAAAAATCCATAGACTGCGGTCTAGTTTTAACCCGCGACTCCTAGGCAGTTTTTTGCCTTTTAGAAAATTGTCTTTTATTTACTTATTCTAATAGATTCAGTTTTCTCTTCATTTAATTGAATTATGAAGTATTAAAAATCAGATTTAGAGGCAAGGAACATAATACTATAGTATTAATTAAATAAAAATAAAACGTAGTTTTATTTGATTTTCATATTTATTATATAATTCAGTGACAGCTGTTTCGGTACACTGTACCTTCTTCAGACATGTTAACAAATTATGAATGTGTTCCAACTGACCTAAGCAACAATACAACAATATTTATTTAAATTTTTAAATTTAACAAAGGGGATTCATTCAAATCAAGTTGAGAATTTAACAGTTTTTTACTACTTTTAAATTTATTAATTTCTACAGCCTCCAAAAGATCTAACTTCTTACCCTTATCACAAATATGTAAAATTTCAAAATTTGGATCGAAACAATGATTAAATTGGAATAGGTGGTTAGCATATTTTGAATTTTCTAAATTTCTGTTATATGCTCTCATGTGTTCCTTTATCCGAGAGATAAAAGGTTTACCAGTTTGTCCTATATAGACATTGTCACATGTACCACACTTATTTATATACACCTGATAATTTTTTTTTTTCTTTCTTGCTTAGATCAGTTGGAACACAATTAATAATTTGTTAACATGTCTGAAGAAGGTACAGTGTACCGAAACAGCTGTCACTGAATTATATAATAAATATGAAAATCAAATAAAACTACGTTTTATTTTAATTTAATTAATAAATATGGATTTTCATCAAGTAAACACCAACTCAATTGATTATTTAATACTATAGTGTTTTTTCACGTCTAGAAAACAGTGTTGCACTTGTGGAACATTTCTTTCTAGTAAACGTATATTTTTAAGTTAGAATGATTTATTAGTTAATTAATCTAATATATAAAAATTAATGTTTGTTTGTTTGTTGGTTTGTTTGTCTGTTCGTTCTTTATGCGCGGCCATACCATTGATTGTGATGGGGCTTTTTGCAAAATGTTCAGGAGATTCCCGGGATGAACATAGGCTATAGGCTAAGAGAGTTGTGATACTCAACTCCTACACCCTTACAAATCGCCCTTTGTAGTGGAAAACATGAAAAAAGTAGCTTTTTGGACGCTTAAATGGCTTACGCTGCCTAAACCATAACAAATACACAAAATTAATGTACACAGAATTGAATATCTCAATTAGCTCTACAAAAAAGTCCGCGACAGCATATGTTTATCTCTTACGGATAACTCACAATAACCATTTTTGTCTTTTATTGATGCCAAGAAGATCGAGACAAGTACATAGAGTCCTCTGCGAACATAGCAGCACATGGCGGGTGTTCTTTCACAATAACAAATGTATTTTAGCTCAGGTCGCATTAACCTAATCCTGGTAAGGAAGAAGAAGAAGTCTTTTAGCTCATTTATGCCAAGAAGATCGAGATAAGTAGATTCCTCGGCAACACTGGGTAATCAGCACGTTATTTAAATAATAACGATATACATATATAATTATTTTACATTTCACTTATTCAACTAATCATAAGAAGAACATTAATTTTTGTCTTTCAGCTCATTTATGCCAAGAAGATCGGGATGAGTAGATTCTCGGACAACGCCGGGTAAACAACATGGGGTATCTAAAAATAATTACGATATACATTTTAACATCTATTTATTTAACTAAACATAAAACACATTAATTTTCGCATTTCAGCTCATTTATGTCAAGAAGATCGCGATAAGTAAATTCCTGGGCAACGCCGGGTAATCAACACGGGTTATCTAAAAATATACATTTATAATTATGTTTTCCTTTTACTTATTCAACTAAACATAAAATCACATTAAGTTTCATTTATTTAGGCGTAGCAGCGCACGCCGGGTATTAGCTAGTTTTAAATAAGTAATAATTTAGTTAAGTAACTTCACTACAACTTTGCCAAGAAAGTAAGTGCCCGATTGATGGTACAAATACCATTACGGAACTTGTAATTATCATTCACATATTTAATTAAATTAGGGAGTGAACTCAAGTACCGGAACAGGGGCTAGCGGAGATGCATTGAACTATCCTCTTTCAAAGAAATTTGCTAACAATTATATTCCCATCTCTGTCACTCAGTCTGCGGCGTCAAGTGGCAACAGCATTCCCATAAGAGCAATGCTATTTTCTAGACATGAAAACCTCTTAAGACTACCGCGACCGCCCCTAGAAAGTTGCACGCTGCAAAAGAAGTTTTTAACAAGGAGATAAGCATTTTCTGCGGACCTTTGGCAAAATAATTATGGAACAGGCTAGTGAAGTGCTTTGTGTGGAGTGTAGCATTGTATGGTGCAGAGACTTGGACATTACGACGGAATGAGGAAAAAGCGACTGAAAGCGTTTTTGAGATGTGTATATGGAGAAGAATGGAAAGTATAAAATGGACAGACAAAATAAAATATAAAGATCTTTTAACTTTCTTAAATTTCATGACTATTTAAATATGTTCACTAAATAATATTACTTCTTGTTTAGCTGAAACTAATCGAATGCCCTTTGATTTTGCTGAAGGGGAGTGAGAGGGTATCAACCTGAACGGTTGCAGGCGTGCTAGACAGAGTGGGTGAAGGAAGAACAATGCTGGAAATCATAAAGAAAAGGAAAAAACATTGGATTGGCACTGGCTAAGAAGAAACTACCTGCTGACGGATGCCCTAGAGGAATGGTCAACGGAAAGAAAGTTAGAGGCAGAAAAGGCATCAGATGGTAGACAATATTAAAATAAATGGTTTGTATGCGGATACAAAAAGGAAAGCTGAGTTAAGGAAAGGGTGGAAAATGCTGAGATTGCAGTAAAAGACCTGCTTTTCGGTAGAATACTATGTATGCATGTATGTATATAATTAAAAAAAATATATGTTGGTGGAGTAACTCCGGTTCAATATTTTTTGGATTAAATTCCTGTTGACATATCATCCAAGGGTGGAAAATTACAAGTAGAAATATCACCTTGGGTGAGTGATATTGCATGGATTCACCCGAAACAGTAAAAGTGCAGTGGGTATCATTGGAGCACACATACAAGTATTTGATGTAATTGCCAAACCACTGACCTATTTTCTGGGTTTCTGCATGCTACTTTACTAGGAATTCAGTGTTTTTTTTATAAAATGCGTAAGCAATGAACATTTTACTTATTATGTCTTGCAACTGAATTGGCACAAGAGAAATAGTATGGAATTTAATTAAATGTTTCCAATGTAATGCAAGAAAATGACACAAAACATTTTAAATAAAAGAATTGCATTACTTGCTCAAAGAGACATGCAAGTGGTTGGTTTGTTCTGAATTTAGAGTCTTGCTCGTATAACCATCAGGGTGTGTGAGGTATGCTATTACGTTTGTGATATTAAGGGGTGGACAGACCTTCCGAGTTTTCAAGTTCAAAACTATATTCATTTTTCCATCTTGTATTATCCACATGAATTTTTATTTATTTATTTATATATATACACATACTTTCAATGTTAACCTTTTCACTGCTGAGATATTTCCAGCCTTTAAAACCCTCCTTCCTCAATGCAGGGAGAAATATGGAAAAAGTTTATTTAGGTTCCTAAGAGATGGCAGTATATGCCTGCTTAGTTTGAAAGCAATGCAATACGTATTATATAACTAGCAGGCGTTTGGAGTTGAGAATGGATATACACACCCATAGCACGGCAAGCATTTTATTTGCCAACGGATATACCCGTTCGTAGCAGTGTAAAGGTTAATATATATTTCTGTGCCTAAAGTTTTATTTTCCTTCCCCACTCGTCCCAATCCATCCACTCCATGTCCTCTAGTCCTCTTGTTCTCATTCTAGTTTTTATTTCTTGCATTCAGGAGTTCCGAGGTCACATTTCTTTCATCTTCCAGGAGTACATTATTCCAATTTATTTTTCGGAAAACCTTTTTCTTGTATTCGTCGCCATGCCCATACCAAATTAACTGCTTATATATTATATAATATACTACTAAAAGTTTAATATACATTTCTCTAATGACATTTTTTTTCTCCTAGTCCAAGATCCGGCTGCAAGATTACTACGTTCATCGAGTATATGAACAAAATCAATGTTTTTCACAAAATTGTGAATTACTGAATACATTTTTGTCGAGTTGCCTATAAAAATTCGGCCGCCAGTATGTTAAATTAAAATATAATTTATTTATTTATTCGAAATAATTTGATTCACTTGTTATTAAAATAAATTATAATCCAGTTCGCAGAATCGATGTATAGAGCTTGAAAAATTTTGGTTGCCATTGCACACTTGGCCGTAAACCTCCTCGCGGCTACAGGTGGCTGTGACACAAATCAGTAATAAAATGGCAGTAAGTACGTATTTATTGTTTTATATTGTTTCAAATAAAGTTCAGTTCATTTAGAATTTTACTATCAAAATTGTGGGGTGCTCTATATCAATTAATATATTTCATTATAAACAGATTTTGGTAAAAGTAAAGTCTCTAACAAGAAAACGTAAAAATCATAAAAAAGCACCCCACGCTTTTGGTGGTAAAATATTTTTTTTTGTAGATAGCTCTAGTTTCATTCTAGATGTGTTGGAGATGATTTTTTTGTTGGCCACTTTAATTTTATCCCAAGCGTGCTGGAAATTAAAATTATTTTTCATTGTTTTGTTCGGTTTTCTAATAAAGCGTGTTGTTTTAGTGTTTAAACTATTGTTTATAATATCTTGCTGCTGTTTTGGTGAACCAATGTAAACAGTATGCTATATTATTCACTAATATTCAGGCAAAAGAATAATGCACATTTTACCGGCCTTCAGATAATACTGTACTAGCCCACTATTTTATGAGTTTATTTCGTAATACAAAAAAGAAGAAAAATTGGTTTCAAAATAAGACAGTTCTTGTTTAAGAATACTGTTAACTTTTCAACAGTTTTTTTATACTCTTTCATTTGAAGTTTCAAGTAGTGAAGTTCAACGACGAATTCTATTGCATTTTCTTTTCAGCTGTAAAGTCATTGCATTCTTTTCAGTGTTCTCTTTGAGATGACCTCTCGTTCCAAACATTTTTGTATCTCACTTCAACTTATTTTTAGTGTTGCTCTCGACACTGTACTTTTAACAAATTCCAACACCAATTTTAAACTCTGCAAAGGACAGCCTTTTTTATAAATGTAAACAGAATAGAGTTTTATACAGAGACGCTCTTTAATAAATAATGTAGTTTAACGTCGATATTAAAATCAGCAATGAAAGGATTGGCATATTTGTTCAGAGGTATCTTATTTCAGGATAGTTGAGTGGAAGAGAAGTTTTAATTGTGTTAACTCTGCCAGCATGTATTACAATACACGAAAATCCGCGGATTCCGTAAATGTAGGCCAACGTCAAGTAAAAAACTTCAAGCCTCAAAAAAGCCCTTCATGCAGGAACTGCGTAAACTAATCTAATTTCTCAACAAGTTGATTTTGCTGGTTTATTATATATATTTACTTTGATAAAAAAATTGCATAAAAATGCAGTATCTAATATTAAAATTGGAAAATATATATCAGAAGAAATTAAAGTAACAAAAGGCCTTCGTCAAGGTTGTAGCATATCACCAACATTATTTAAGATATTTATACATAAAGCACTGTCAAACTGGAGCAAAAAATGTTCAGGAATGGCAGTACCAATTGGAGATGGATCAACAGATACAATATATACTCTGATATTTGCGGATGACCAGATAATAATTGCTCAATAATATGAAGACAGAGTTTATGGTCAGAAAATTATTGGACAAATACGGTAAATGGGGTTTGAAAATAAATTTAGAATAAACCTTTT
This sequence comes from Diploptera punctata, assembly GCA_030220185.1. NCBI lineage: Eukaryota > Metazoa > Arthropoda > Insecta > Blattodea > Blaberidae > Diploptera > Diploptera punctata. Next base: position 17,156 of record JASPKZ010001382.1, on the reverse strand, counting down.
ATATGGGATGTGGAGCCGAAACCGAAGATTTGATATTAGAAAATGAAAAGGGGTATATTAGAGGATGTGAAGAATTTGAGTATCTGGGAGTAAAATTAGATAAAGAGGATAAACAAGAAAACGATATTAAGAACAGAATAAATAAAGGTAGAGCAATAACAGCAGTGATGAATGGAGTCTTATGGAATAGACATGCAACCAGGAACAATAAGTTACATACATATAATTCAGTAGTGAGAAGTACTGTCACATATGGAGCTGAAGTTTGGAAATTCAACAAAAACTTATGTCGATGGAAATGGATTTCTTGAGGAGAGCAGCAAGATGTTCAAAATTAGACAAAATAAGAAATACTGTCATAAGAGAAAAAATGAATATTTGGTTATTCAATAGTAGATTATATACGGTATAAGCAATTAAATTGGTATGGGCACATACGACGAATGCAAGAAGAAAGATTATCCAGGAAAACATTGGAATGGTGTCCACCTGGAAGAAGGAGGAGGGGAAGACATCGAAACTCGTGGATGCAGGAAATAAGAACTGGAACGAGAGCAAGAGGACTGGAGGACATGGATTGGATGGAGAGAGACGAGTGGAGAAGAAAATTAAAACTTTAGGGACAGAAAGATGTGTAAAACATTAAAATTCTGTATATAAATAAATTTACTTTGACAACTCTTAAAACCCAATGCCGTATTTCAGCCTATTATTAGTTAGTCAGATTGCAGTGAAAACAAACCATGCATAACCGTAATTTATTACTTATTTCATATTGATAATAACAGCTATTGCAACCAACAATACTGACCACATGTCACTCCTAAACTGACTGAATAATCATCTACCTCTATTATTAACAAGTGTGGATGTGTGAGGTCAGCACCTGGCTGGTAGGCCAAGAGCTTCTAAGGGCTGAATTCATGAAAACCGTCTTTATGCAAAGAGCGACTATTTAGCGACTCTTTCCTCCTCTCTATGACGTAGAGGGTATTCATAAAACCGGTTTTATGAATAATATCTACGTCATAGGAGAGGGGGATAGAGTCGCTCTTTGCGTAAAGATAGTTTCATGAATTCCGCCCTAAGTCCTTGGCGTCATGGAGAATAAAAAAATATTAGATTGAAACAAGAATGCTAATTGATGATATTCGGAGAACATAGAGATTATTTTTATAACATCCTAAGTGTCAAAACACTGTAATGTTGAGTTGACCGTGTGTGTCAGCGGGGGTTTGCATCTCTCTAAGGAATTACTGGGGTAGAAGAAAGACAATGTGACGATGAAGGAAGACAGACTTAGGTACAGACTGGAGGGACCTCAATTTGATTGAAGGGCTGCATTGAACGCGCGACCGAGAAAATTGAAGCGAAGAAAAAAAAAGTCTGTAAACAAGGAAAGCTTCAAGACGATGCCAGATAATGACACAAATACGTGTGGCAAAAAAAAAAAGACAGTGGGAAATTTTAAACTAGAAATAAATTGATAAACGCTCAAACAAATCTAACACTGCCTGGAAACCCTCAACTGGTCGAGTCCCAAATCATGTTAACAATTACTGTATTAGTCAATTAATTAACTCACTAGCACTATCGAACCTGTAGATCAACGGCACAGGTGGAAATAAGCTCTCCATACACCCCTATCCTGAGCTAATGTTTTCCCATCATCCCCTGTATAATCTACTTCTCTCAAATCGTGGTCAATGTTAATCTCCCACCTCATTCTTGGTCTACCAACTGGGCGTTTTCCCTCTAGTTTTCCTACAAGAAGCTTTCATGCGCCTCTTTTATTCCCCATTCGTGTCATATGTCCTGCCTATAGCAGTGTACAAGACTTAACTGTTCTTATTATATCTGGCATCATATAATTAAAATTAATTAAAAAATAATCATCATAACGAACTTATTTATGTTCAGATCGTTTGACCTGATCCTATGATATCTCAACATGTGGTTGGTTCGTCCATCTTTATTTTGGTCTTCCTTTAACTCGACGTCCTTTAGGTTGATACTGTAATGTTAATCATCACCATCATTATCAATAATCACGGATTAAGCCCATGTGGCTTGTTGCGGTCTCATATATTCTCATTCAAAAGTTGAATCCATCTCTTTTTCGGTCTACCAACATTCCTGTCTCCTCTTGTAGAGTTTTTCGAGATATTCAATTATGTCTACATTAATGTTGTGTATTTATTATGGTTTAGGCAGCCTAAGCCATTTAAGGGTAAGAAAGAGACTTTTTCACGTTTTTCACTAAAAATGGTGTTTTTAAGGGTGTAGGAGTTGAGTATCTCATCTCTCTTATAGCCTATGTTCATCCCGGGAATCTCCTGAACATTTTGCAAACCACCCCATCAAAATCGGATCAACGGTATGGCCGCGCATAAAGCACAAACAAACAAACATTTTTATATATTAGATGCGTAATATATGTTTTAAATTGGTAACAATAATAGCATTAGGCCTATAGAATCGATAAGAAAGTACAATCTACCTGTAGTTTTGCTCACCATTTAAGATTCACTCTGTATTTTTTAGATTTACAAATTCTTGGTAAACGTATGCAATATATTGGAGATTGGAAACCACTGAAATCAAATGAAATAGAGACAATAAACATAAAAGGAAACACAAATGGAAGATGTACAATAGCAATGTGTATTCATGAGACGTGGAAAGAGGAAGGCTATGATCGTGTGTAGAGGGCGTTCTGCGGTTCTGTTCTTGAGATTAACCGCATCTACCAAGATGGTGCAGGAAATAGGGTAGACAAGACAGAGCTGATTGCTTAGATAGAAAGGGTGGCGCTCGTGTAATAAGAGAACAAGAGAATAACGAAACCTAAAGAAGAAAGACTCTGAATAAAAAATGTGCAGAGAAAAATAAATGAAGGCGGAAAATTTTCAAGCATAAATCTTAACAATTTTCCTTCCTTTTTTTCCCCAATTATTTTATTTAACAAAGACCGTGGACTGCTTCAAATAGACGCTCAAGATTAGAAACCGTCGCGTTTTGTAAATAGATAATATTGAAAATTAATTTTTATGGAGATAAAATAAACCCTCCCAATATTGAAGTCAATGCATAAATATCAGTGCTTAAATTAACGCTTGCATTATTATTATTATTATTATTATTATTATTATTATTATTATTATTATTATTATTATTACTTACTTACTTACTTACTTACTTACTTACTTACTTACTCACTGGCACTATCGAACCCGTAGGTTCATGGCCGCACGGACATAAGCTCTCCATACATCCCTATCCTGAGCTAATGCTTTCCAATCATTCCCTGTATAATCTACTTCCCTCAAATCATAGTTATTGTTGTTCTCCCACCTCATTTTTGGTCTACCAACTGGGCGTTTTCCTTCTGGCTTTCCTACAAGAAGTTTCCATGCACGTCTTTCATTCCCCATACGCGCAACATGTCCTGCCCATCGCAGTCTACGGGACTTAACTGTTCTTATTATATCTGGCTTCCTATAAAGACCATGTAGTTCATTGTTATGTAGTCTTCTCCATTCACCTGTCTGTTCATCTCTCTTTGGTCCAAAAATTTTCCTAAGAACTTTATTCTCAAATACTCGTAATCTCCTTTCCTCCCTTAAAGTAAGAGTCCATGTTTCACACCCATATAATATAACTGGTAGAACAATAGTTTTATATATTTTCAGCTTAAACGTTTTTTGAAAGGAGTTGGGACATCAAAAGTCTCTGCAATGCATAATAGCATGAATTTCCAGAATTGAGCCTATGTTTAATTTCTTTGTGCATCTCATTCCTATTTGTGATTATTGTTCCTAGGTATTTGAATTCAGCCAATTCCTCAAAATTTCCCTCATTTGTCATTAGCTGTCCATTTCCATTATATAATGTATTTCTACGTGTGACCATATATTTAGTTTTACTGATATTTACTTCCAGTCCTAATTTATTAGTGTTACTCAATAGTGTGTGCGGTGTTGGCCTTTAGTATCTTCTCGCTATCGGCCAGTAGTACTACATCATCAGCATAAACTAACAGCTTATTAATACCATTGAGTTGTAAGCCTTCCTCATTCTCTAAAGATTTAGTGGCATGCTCTAGTACAAAATTAAATAGTAGAGGAGATAGTGCATCTCCTTGCTTTAACCCATTCTGGATTTCAAAAGTGTCTGAAAACTGTTTGCCTACACGCACCCTACTCGTTGAGCCATTTAGACACATTCGTATAAGTCTAACTAACTTTTTAGGAATTCCAAACTCCAGCAGGATACTATATAACTTCTCCCTCTTAATTGAATCATATGCTTTTTTGAAGTCTACATATAGTTGATGTACAGTACCATTATATTCCCATTTCTTTTCTAAAATCTGTCTTATACTAAAAATCTGATCTGTTGTAGACCTGTTTCTTCTAAATGCACATTGATGATCTCCTAGAATGTCATCAATATAGGGAGTAAGTCTGCTTACTAATATATTTGTTAGAATTTTGTACGAAGTTGAAAGTAATGAGATGCCCCTATAGTTGTTGCAATCAGTTTTATCTCCTTTCTTATAAATTGGTACGATAATTGATTCCTTCCATTCATCTGGAAGAGCTTCTTTTTCATTATTATTATTATTATTATTATTATTATTATTATTATTATTATTATTATCGTTATCATCATCATCATCATAAGTCACGAATTAGGCCTTTGTAGACCTGTTTCGGCCCTATCTAGCAGTCTTAAGAGGTCCTCCTGGTCGCCGATGTACTTTGACTTATATTGCATATTATTATTATATTATAACTCACCGCTGTGGCCTCGAGGTAGCGTGCTGCCTTGTCACGCAGCGGGCCCGCGTTCGATCTCCGGTCGGGGCAGTTTTTCTGGGTGAGGTTTTTATCGGGGTTTTTCCTCACCTGTAAGACAAATGCCAGGAAAACGTTAATGGCCCAAACGGTCCCCCCCGAAATCATATGGCCATCATCCTTATCATTATCATTCTTACCATTATCATTATCATCATCATCCTTCACCGGTGTGGAAAGCAACGGGAAGCTACCACACCTACACAATTCCCTAGTAAAGCTGCAAGCATATCATGAAAATGCTATGATTGCAGTGAAGGACCTGTCTTCGGGCAGAATTACTATGGATGGATTATATTATATATATATATATATATATATTCCTATTATTATTGTCCCGCGCCGTAGCCGAGTGATTAAGGTATTATTATTATTATTATTATTATTATTATTATTATTATTATTATTATTATTATCGTCATCATCATCGTTATCATCATCATCATTATAAGTCACGAATTAGGCCTTTGTAGACCTGTTTCGGCCCTATCTAGCAGTCTTAAGAGGTCCTGCTGGTCGCCAATGTACTTTGACTTATATTGCATATTATTATTATATTATATTATATTATATTATATTATTATATTATATATATATATATATATATATATATATATATATATATATTCCTATTATTATTGTCCCGCGCCGTAGCCGAGTGATTAAGGTAGGAAACCTTGGCGCAGAACTACGGGGCTTTCGCAGGTTCGAGTTTGCATAGGGAAGAATTTTTTCTGATGGAATTTCGGCCAGTTTCGGACCGATGCCCACTCAGCATCGCGAGGCATTTGGGTAGGTACAATAGCTGGTTTAGAAAACCAGCTATAACGGCTGGGGGACCCGACATGCTTACCACACATCACCCCTACACTGGCTGGATGATCGTCTACCTCTGTGATGAACACGTGGATGTGAGGCCAGCAGCCGGCTTGTAGACCAAGGACTTTCTAGACTTGTCACGGCCATGGAATTCAGTTTATTATTATTATAATTATTATTATCATTATCATTATTAATATTATTATTATCATTATTATTATTATCATTATTATTAACATTATTATTATTATCATTATCATTATTATATTATTATTATCATCATCATTATTATTATTATTATCATCATTATTATTATTATTATTATCATTATTATTATTATTATTATTATTATTATTATTATTATTATTATTATTATTATTACTATCATTATTATCATTATCATCATTATTATCTTTATTATTATTATCATCATTATTATTATCATTATCATTATCATTATCATTATTATTATTATTATTATCATTATCATTAACACTATTATTATTATTATTATTATTATTATTATTATTATTATTATTATTATTATTATTATTATTATATTCCCTGACTCGAGGAGGTTTCGGGTAACATATCTATACATGATGGAGAAACATCTACATCCAGGAGATTGGATGGACCGACAAAATTGGTTATTAGGAATCGGACGATGTCAAAGACATTAATCAACCGATCATCTATTATTTTTATTATTATTATTATTATTATTATACTGTTTTTATTATTATTATAACTATTATTATTATCATTAATATTTATGTATTTAGCAGTTTCACATTACAAAAATATAATAAAATGAATGGGGTAATACGAAGACATTTTGGTAAACAGATGAGGACAGAGACAAAACTAAGATTACATAACATCACATCAAAAGCTGCTCTAAAATATGGAAGTGAAATTTGGATTTTAAAAGAAACTCTCATAAACTTCAAGTAAGCCAAATTCGCTTCTTACGATCATTGTTAGGAGTTAATAGACTGGATCACCAAAGGAACACTATTATCAGAGGAAAACTTGGAGTAACAAGTTTAAATGAAGATATACAAAGATACCAACAAGAATGGAAAAATCATCTGAGAAGAATGGCAAGAAATAGACTTCCAAAATTGGCATTCCAATATACCCCAACTGGACATAGGGACCAAGGAAGACCAAAACATCGGTGGAAAGATCAAGACCATCTCCGCTAGGTTTACCGTACAGGCCACATGGCCTAAAACGAATTTGTTCATGATGATGATGAGTAGTTTCACAATGTTTCGCAACATCTTAATGCGCACAATTAATCTCTTCCACCTCTCTTTGTCGTTCCAATTTCCATTGTCCAATCCTATTTCCCTCATGCTGCTTGAAACTCCATCAATATACGTTATTTTTGGCGGTATTATTTTTTTATTGCGAATGAGCCTAAACTATGATTTGTCACAGACACTGCAGCATATTCATAACGCTTGCGTTCGTTTAAGTTTTAATATCCGCCGTTATGATATTTCCGAACACTTCAACAATCACTCTTGGCTTCGTCTTACTGACAGACGTAAATTGCACTCTGTTTCACTTGTTTTCAAGGTTCTAAATTCCTATACCACTAACTATCTGGTGTCCAGAATTGATAAGTTGTCTCTTTACCACTACATTCACACTATGAAACAAGATAACAATCTGCTAACAATTCCTAACGACAGCACTTCCTGTTATTCTACTTCTTTCAATGAAGCCTCAACCCGCTCCTGGAATTCCCTGCATCAAGATATCAGGGGTTGCCGCACATTTGACACTTTTAAGTCACGTTTATACAATTACTTGTTAAATAATTATTTTTACTCCAGAACTAAATTTATTCTATGTCATTAATATTTTTTTATCTGGTGCATTTTATGCTTCATTCGTTATAATCCACCAAAGGAACACTATTATCAGAGGAAAACTTGGAGTAACAAGTTTAAATGAAGATATACAAAGATACCAACAAGAATGGAAAAATCATCTGAGGAGAATGGCAAGAAATAGACTTCCAAATTGGCATTCCAATATACCCCAACTGGACATAGGGACAAAGGAAGACCAAAACATCGGTGGAAAGATCAAGACCATCTTCGCTAGGTTTACCGTACAGACCACATGGCCTAAAACGAATTTGTTCATGATGATGATGATGATGATTCGTTATAATCTAGTGTGTCCACCTCTGTGGCCTTGAGGTAGCGCGCTGCCTTGTCACGCAGTGGGCTCGGGTTCGATTCCCGGTCGGGACAAACTTCCTGGGTAAGGTTTCTTTCGGGGTTTTCTTCACCTGTAAGACAAATGTCAGGAAGCTTTGAGGCCCAAACGGTCCCCGAACACCATCTGGTTATCATGTTCATCATTATTATTCCCGGTGTGGAAAGCAACGGGAAGCTACCACATCTATATTCCCTGACAAAGTTGCAAAGCATAGCATGAAAATGCTATGATTTCAGTGAAAGACCTGCCCTAGTACAGTACACTATTGATAGATACATATGGTACATTTGATATGTCATTCGTTGAACTCAGTTATAAGGGAGAAAATGAAGATTGAAGACACTATTTTAGATTATATTAAAACTCAGCAATTAAGATGGTACGGATATGCCCGGCTAAAGGAAGAGGATCGGCTGCCAAAATGTGTCTTGGAATGGAAACTTGAGGGAAGACGAAGCAGAGGAAGACCTAAAACCTCCTGGAGTCAGGAAATATATTTGTACAGAAGGAGAAACATCTACGACCAGGAGATTGGATGGACCGACAAAATTGGTCATTAGGAATCGGACGATGTAAAAGACATTAATCAACCGATGATCTCTCTATATCTAGAGTAAATCAAAATACATTGCGAATAATAATTGCATTATAGATAAACCACGTAATAATTTTCTTTACTGTATTTTAGATGTAACAGTATTTTTGTACTTTTTTCTAATCTGGATGAGTGGAAGACAAGGCCTTAACTCTGCTGGGTAAAACAAAGCCACTACTATTATCTGCATCATCATCATCATCATCATCATCATCAACTTCACGGATTAGGTCTTTGTCTGTTCCGATCTCGCACATGTTCAGCCCATCGCTTTTTTGGTTCCTATCGATCTTCGTCCTCCAGGATTATACATCAGTGCCATTTTTGGTACCCTATCCTCTGTCATTCTTTGCAGATGTTCTATGCAATTATTCCTGCGTTCTTCTATTGGTTGAAGATGTGGTTGTACATTTAGTTCCTCTCTAATATTCTCATTTCTAATATATTCTCTTGCACAAAATAACAAACAGCCAATAACAAACACAAGCGTCCAAAATGGATTCTGGACAACACTTGACCGGTAAAAGCTGATAGAACACACACACACAGAATCACATTACACAATTATTCAATTATAATTACAACATTGGCATATAATGTGTATCAATAAAATATATTAATACAACAAATTAAAAACTAATAACTAATCCTACTGTTACAGGTTCATCCCACCAGTTCCAGAGAAATTGATATCACTTGAGAATTACAGATAGAACAGCAACAACAACTGAAGAGTAAAAAGTTTTAAAAAATGCGCATGTTACCATAATTGTATGAATAATTGTAATAATCTGAAATGTACACATATTATATTTAAATAAAGAGAAGCCTGATGTCCGGTTTTGGTCCTCCCAATGTAGAGTCATCCGAAAGCCAAACTTTGCAAGATCCTTTGTAATCGACTATTCCGATCGAGGTTTTAAGCTGTTTCCCTCAATCCAAAGAGCAAATGCTGGAATAGAGCCCCAAAAAGTCTGCTTCCGACTTCACTCTACTAATTAACTTCAAATTTGAATTCAAAATTTAAACCGGGGCTAATGTAGTTTATAGGAACCCGGGTTCTATCTATTAAGGAGGACCAAAATGGATCGCTCACCGCCAACACTTAAGTGATGGCCACAGAGCTTTCCATCTATCTACCTACCTACCTTTCACAGCCCGTAAGAATCTCATTTTCGCTGCCTGAATTATATATTTTTTATTATCTGTAAATAAATGAAATAAAATAAATTGGGATTAAATAATGATCGAACGATGTTACCACGTAATGTCATTTTATTTCATTTTCTTTATACTTTTTTGTTTTAATGTCAGTAAGAAATAAAAGCGGTAGTTGATTTATTTGGCTTTAACTGTGACACATGGAAATGCTTGTAAATGCTCTTTTGGAAAAAAGGTGACGCCTGCCATTTGCAATTAACAGAGCTTCAATTCAGTAGTTCGTTAGCTGTGGCCAAGTGTCACAGACTTGGTTCTAATAACGAAATAAAAGCATTCAATAAAGCGTGCAATTAATTCATGAATTTATAAACCCTTTACTGTTTGACAGCTGAAATCAACAAGTTTCTCAACTCCCCTTTCACTTCCCGCACGCAATAAATTTCTCAATCTAATATTATTTATTCATTTGCAGGATGACTCAGAATTTCTAACACACCCTTTAAAGGGTTATACTAGGGCATTCGATAAGTAATGGCGACACTACTGTGAACCAGTATCCTAGTGGTGACCATTGTACTCTTGTAGTATGTTGTTGACCAGTCTTTGTTAATGAAAGTCTCGAAATAGCAATATTCTGTGAATACATTCACTGTTTCTCACATTTAGTAAGTAATACCGACTTAATAACATATTTTTCGCCGAATGTACAGGAAAACGCTCACTGTGTTTACAAAGAGACCTAAAACACGTCTGGGGAAAAGAATCGTATATACTCAACCTAGGATTTAAGGAGAGATCAGGGCTTGCTTGGTTTAGGCTAGGGGCATGGAAATTTCTAAAAATTAGCGACGATCACGATATGCGAATATGTCCAATGTGCGGGAACTTTGAAGATGAGATACATATATTAGGAAAATGTAATGATTTAGAATATTGGAGACGTCAGTTATTACCGGAAAGATTTCTAAATTCAAATCGGGAAAGATTGGCATGCTACGAGTTATTGTAAATCCAGACAATTGGATAAAGCTCGGTAAATTTCTGGACAAAACGCGGAAAATAAGGACAACACTCATTCATGAATAAATATATGTTATCAAAATGCAATACCATTAATTATTAACAATTATATATAAATAAATTAGTGTATAATTTTATTGTGTTATTATTTAATTGTAATATTAATGTGTTTTCTTTATGTAATTGTAATGTTAATGTTTTTTTAGTGTATAATGCTATTGTGTTATTATTTAATTGTAATATTATTGTGTTTTCTTTATGTAATTGTAATGTTAATGTTTTTAGTGTATAATGCTATTGTGTTATTATTTAATTGTATATTATTATTGTGTTTTCTTTATGTAATTGTAATGTTATTGCTGATTTGTTGTTATTTTTCTTTACACTAGTACCAATTATTACTTTATTGTAACGGACTGTCAACAGCACGTACGGCTTACTGCCCGTGCGACCCATATTTGTAAATAATATTGTAAATATCTTACTTTTTGTCTAATAAAGTCCTACTACTACTAATAACATATTTAGTAGAATTTGTTTAGAAGGTGGAATTAGGATGTACTCGAATATCCACCAAACTCACCAGACATAGGCCCTTATGAGTATAACTTAATCTCAAAGACCATAGAACCTCTATGAGGCTTTATTTTTCAATCAAAATATTATATCCAGAAAGCTCTAGAACGAACAGATAATAGAGATGTCAAGAAATGGTGCTGTAGATGAAGTGCTCCGATTTCCAAGGATTTGGCAACGTATAGTTGAGTTGACATTAGACTGTAAAAGAAGTTCGTAATGTCAAAAGTAAATATTTTTTTACAAGATAGTGCGTTCTGTCGTACTTACAAGAATGGTGACCATGATTGAAAGTTAAATTTTCTAAATTTCGGGGTTGTCAACCTAAATAACTGTACTATAATATTATAAATTACCTACCTAGGGTGGGAAGTAAAACCAACGCCCTTCATGTGTACTACTGTAATGTATATACAAAAATATATGCAAAGGTTATATAAAATATATACATTATACGAAACAAATCACTGCATTTTAAATGAACTGAGCTTTATTTGAAACAATATAAAACAATAAATTCGTACTTGCCGCCATTTTATGTCCGCTTGGTTTCACAGCCTGCTGTAGTCTCAACTAAATTATTTTTCGTATATACATTGGCCAGATTGCTAACGCTAATCAGTTGTTCATAATGAACGCAAATATTTCCAACAAAGATATTATTTTAGTATAATGTATTAGTTTTAAAACAACGTCGTGCAAAAAATAATGTACAACACACGTTTGTGAAGTGTTTTACAGAATATTGGAAGTAAAAAACCACACTACCGCTCGGTTTTTAATAATTTCCCCAACCTCGCATTATAATATTGTATTGTGATGTCATAGCAGTGTTACCACACTTATCAAATGCCATAACTCAGAAGATCTAAACTAACTCACAGTCGAATCCGGAGGTCATGACCTCGCAGGCTGTAGTACTGCAGAAATCTATGGTGAAGTATGCAGATTTATAAAGACCTCAAAAAAAAAATGACGACGCAGGCATACACCTCTAACCTGAACTAATATTTTCGAAACTTATCATAAGTAATGCCACGAGTGATTTCCAAATTATCAATAAATTAACGACTCACGAAGTGAGGAGCGAATTTATCTAGAGAATTTGCAAATCAAGACTGGTATTTGTTAGGACTATTTAACGAATAAAATTAAGCTGTTTATTTACAAATCATTATTTAAATATAGTTATTTTAAAATATGTATATATTTAATGTAAACGGCGATGTTTGAAAACAAATGATAAACGATTGGTACGCTTCATTTCCTTCCTTTGTTCATCACTGCAACCAGATCATAATATTATTTACTGTCAAAGGATCGCAATGTTTTAAAGAATGCACCGTAGTGGGAGAAATTTATAACTAACGTTATAGGTATTAATTAATTTGATGTCCTATGATGTAAATATGTCAATTACATTTTTCTGCAACGTCATTTCTTGGAAAATAATTCGTTTAAGAAAGATCGAACAGTGTTTCCTTTTTCTTTTTTTTTTTCATTTTTTGTGGCGTAATTCAATTGTGTACAAATGTTTTTTTTATATATTATCTATCGCATGCGCTATGATGTTGACATTCATGCACTACATATATACATATATATATACATTGGTAAGCCGTTTATTTCTAGAGAGTCAGTCACTGCCAAAATAATGCTATGACCTATTCCGAATGTTAAAAAAGGAGGTGCTTCTTTATTATGACTATTTTAACTCATGCCCAAATGGGACTCAATGGCCAATCACGTTTCAATGATTTCTGTTTTTACAACCAATCAGAGTTGTGTTTTCACGAAATTATTTATCAGTGTTATAATTACCATATTAAAGAAGGCTCCTCCTTTTTAATATTCTGAACAGGTCTGAACATTATTTGCAGTGACTGAGCCTGTGAGAATACGGCTACCAGATTGTATATATAGTGCATGAATGTCAAACACATGCCGCATGTGGGAGTTAATATAAAAACATTTGTAGCAATTGATTATACCACCAAAAAAAGAAACCACTGTTTGCACTTTCTTAAATGTATTTTTTTCCCAGGTAACAATTCCTCTTCATAGCACTTCCTCCTATTCTACTTCCTTCACAGTAGCCTCTGCCCGCTCCTGGAATCTCCTTCCTCGAGATATCAGGGGTGTGCCGCACACTTGGTACCTTTAAGTCACGCTTTATCACAGTTTACCTGTTGTCTAATAATTAATTTTTCTCTATTTATTTAAATTTATACTATGTCATTAATCTTTTCCTCGTTTTTTATATATATGGTACATATTATATATTTAATTCCGTTAAATTTAGAGTAAATCAAAATACATTATAAATATTAATGTTATTGTATTCGTAACTTTGTAATCGTTTATATATATATATATATAGTATATATATATATATTGTAATTTAGATTTATGGCTATTTTTTGTTTTGTATTTTTTTTAACCCCTGGTTGAGTGGTAGACAAGGCCTTAAGCCTTAACCTGCCAGGGTAAAATAAAGCTTATTATTTTATTATTAATCGCCAAAAATATAATTGTCATATTTTACAATCATACGACATCGTAAATGAATTAATATTACAGTTTGATGTGTTTCATTTTTTTCCCCTAGAGAGCAGTCTTATAATATTGCGTTCCCATTGGCAATAAATAGTATGATCTGGTTTGCAAGTGATAAACAAAAGAAGCAGATCAAGCGTAACTATTGCTGTCTCCGTTTGGTTTCAAACAATCGCCGTTTACATTAAATATATAAAATTTTAAAATAATTATATGTTAAATAATGATTTGTGAGGTAAACAGCTTAATTTTATTCGTTAATAGTCCTAACAAATGCCACTCTTGATTTCCAAATTCTCTACATAAATTGGAAATCCACTCGTGCATTACTTATGATAAACTTTAGTTGCTAAAAGTGCTAGGCGAAACACGACTGTGATTGGTTGTAAATAAAAAATAATTGAATTGTTATTTGTCATTGACTCCCATTTGGGGCATGAGCGAAATAGTCATGTAAAATTCAACCTGTTGGTCCGACACATGCAAGGTGTAACTAAATCCTCCATTACAGGGCTTTGAGGACGTATGCAGAGTGATTCACAATAAGTATTACAGACTTCTATGGGGTTGTCAAAGGGGACTCACTAGATGATGAGTTTTGATAAGGAAGCCATGTCCGGAAATCATAACATTTCAATTATAAAATAGGTTGGCAGATCGTAACCAAATGTGGGCTGAATATCGCGTGTCTTGTGTATCAAAATAAGTATTCACAGAGTTTTAGGCGTTGTATTACAAGTGAGGTTCCATGTAGCGACCCTGTTGTTCATTGCCCAAAATGTACTCTTCTACAAAAAAAAAAAAAAACAAAAAAAAAAAACTTTAAGCTGAAAATATTCTAACTATTATTCTACTGTTTATTTATATGGGGGCGAAACATGGACTCTTACTTTAAGGGAGGAAAGGAGATTACGAGTATTTGAGAATAAAGTACTTAGGAAAAATTTTGGACCAAAGGGAGATGAACAGACAGGTGAATGGAGAAGACTACATAACAATGAACTACATGGTCTGTATAGGACGCCAGATAATAATAAGAACAGTAAAGTCTCGTAGACTGCGATGGGCAGGACATGTTGCGCGTATGGGGAATGAAAGACGTGCATGGAAACTTCTTGTAGGAAAGCCAGAGGAGGAAACGCCCAGTTGGTAGACCAATAATGAGGTGGGAGAGAACAAACATTAACTATGATTTGAGGAAGTAGATTATACAGGAATGATTTGAAAGCATTAGCTCGGGATAGTGGATGTATGGACGAGCTTATGTTCGCGCGGCCATTGAACCTACGGGTTCGATAGCGTGACAGTGAGTAAGTAAGTACCTGCGACGTATGTTTTCATACACGCGCTTTCACAAGAACTGTGTGTGTGCTCAATAATTTCTGCTGCCAGAATTCGTTGCAAGAAGATCTTCCTCAACTCGATAGGTGTAGTACAGCCCCAAGAAGTCTGGAAACACTTTATTCTGAAACACGGGGCACACGATATCAGCCCATTGTGTTTCGATCTTCAAACCTATTTTACATGAAAATGTTACGTTTCCGGACATGGGTCCTTATCAAAACTTTATCTACTAAGTCCCCTCTACAACCTCTAGAAGTCTGTAATACTTATTTTGAATCGCCCCTGATAGTGGGGAGAAAGTCGGTTTACATTTAGCATAGGAAACTCACGTCCGGAAATGTACCGTTTTCCGCTACCACCAAAATATCACAACCACACGTTCAAATCCCCATCCCCCCATTTTGGGGGCCAAAGACTAGGGTATATACGTACGTCATTCACCAATCACCTTATATACCATTCCCACTACGTGTTTGTTATATGCTATTCAGTTGAGTTTAAAATCCACCCACAGATGTTTGTACCTACTGCGGGCTTGCGGTCTTTGTTTACAGTACTAAGCTATGAGTACTACATTTCATCTGCAGTGTATTCCTATTGACGATGGTGAACGACATTTTTGCGGTATACACCACATGGTATTATTATAGTACTACGAAGCACAGTAAAATGGAAGGGCTGCTCGTCCTAGAACTCACCTGGACCAATTATTACAGGCAACAGTGGATGGGTCGTGGTGGCCCTTATTGCTTGACATTGCATGTTCTTCCGACTTGATCTCGCTAGACTACTAAGTCTGAGGTCACATCAAATTCTTGATTTACAAGATTCCTGTGGCATCCGAAGAAGATATACTGACGCGGCGGATGTTGAGTGGCCATGTGTTGACGTCCGTGGTCGTCACATCGAGCCTTTGTGGTAGATTTGATTCAAACAACAAGCAGCAGGCGTCAGAGAGAGCACATGTGTGTTTGGTTTTTGCGGTAGCGACAAAACGATACGTCTCCGGACACGAGATTCTAATACTGAACGAAACTGTTTGGCCCCCCAACGTGTCAACAAAATATGTAATGTATTGTCATGTACTCCATGTTCCCTTAACAGAGATTTAGGCGTTCTCCCCCTACAGGGAAAATTTGACCATTCTAATTTAGTTACACTTGTTTTCGTATAGATGTATTTTATGGTCCGTGTCCAGCGTTTCGCCTCATATGACATCTAGGAAACCAGGTGTATAGGACAGAAAATTCGGTAAATTTTTCTTAAGGCTTTTCATTCAGGTTAAGGACTTTTACGGGCTGAAATTTTCAGACTCGGGCGCACGGCTTTAATTCCCTCCCGGCGATTTGCTCCTTGGATTTTTGCATCCTAAAAATCCATCGACCCTCGGCCGAGTTGAACCCGCGACACCGGACCCGATGCCAGGAGCATAGCCCGAGTCCCCCGCGGCGTCTCAACAACATATATATCTTGTATAATTTACTAACATTATAGAACATTAATTAAGGTATTGGTTGGTGGCTGTTTTTTTTTTAGCATTAATACTGAAGTCTTAGCAGTCTTGCTCTCAGTACTTCAATTCTTTGAGTTTTCGTTTGAGGTTGTTCGCTGTTTAAGTTGCTTCATTGGGTTTTTGATATAATGCATCTTAGTGTAGATACTTATTGAAATCGTACAAATGTTTTCAATGCAATCGTGACATGTAGATCATTGAACTGTGCAACGCTGTCTTTCTTGGAGTTCTGGTAAGATGTTTGGTTTGGAAGGAGCATTCCTTTTCTTGTTTTTTTGGATGATGATTTTGTTTGTCTTAATTCCTTGGTTTTTATTTTTGTGATTTTATACCGAAATATAAGATATCGGTTTGGTTGTTTGTGATTGTGTTATCTGGAACCTTTTTCCACCAGGAGATCAGCTGATAATTGCCCAACTTCACAATATGTGGAATTGCACTGTAGGAGATTCTTTTCCGTGGTAATGGT
>JASPKZ010001381.1:0-102807 GCA_030220185.1 Diploptera punctata | reverse complement strand
TGACCACAATTTTCTTTTGTATATTTCCAACATACAGACAGTTTTTAAGATGTGGTTGGTTGGTTGGTATCTAATGTCGAGCACTTGATAATGAAATCATTCACTCTCTTGCACTCCAATATTTAGCAGAAAGGCTGGTCTCTTCTACAAAAGCTGGACAATGGAGGAGATGGTTTCTTTCCATATCTTCATTTAAATTGCAAAAAGGGCATTTAGGTGAATCTGTTATGCCAAGTCTGTATAGGTGTTTATTCAGGCAGTCTGTCCCGTTAGCAGTCTGAATGTTGCTACTGCAGATTTTCTTTGTAATGTAGTATTGTCATAAGCTTGTAGATTTTCTCATTCCTTTCCAGATCTTTGGTGGTGTATTCTTCTCTAAGTTTATTGATATATTTAATTGAGATAATTCTTTTGATAGAGTGAAAGGAAACTGGAGTAGAAGTTGGGTTTGAAACAATTTTGCTACCCTTCTTGGCCAGAAATTGGCTATTTCATTGCCTGTCACTCCACAATGGGCTGGAATCCATTGAAGTACAACTTCTTTATGTAGACGGGATAACTGTTTTATCATTTTGTGACATTCGATAATTTTTATGCTTTTGGATGTTGTGTCTCGTGTTATAGCGAGAATGGCTGCTTTGGAGTCACATAGAATTACAACTTTTGTAAATTTTTGGATGTGATATAAAAGATTTTGTAAACTTAAGAAAATTGCTAGAATTTCGCCATCAAAGTTTGTTGAATTTATGTTTACTTTACGATAAAAGGAAAAAAAGTGGACATACTACACCAGCACCAGTGCCACCGTCATTTGATAGGGCTAGAGCCATCTGTAAAAATATGTATCCATTCAGGAGCAGGGTATCTTAGATTTATTATTTCCAGTGACATTTGTTTTAAAATATATGGGGAGTTTCAGATTTCTTGATGTCTTCTGTTAAATGAAGGTTATATTCAATTTCCAAAAATTCTAGAGGGTTGTTTCTTATCTGCATATTTTCTTTTGAATGTGGAAGTTGCAATTTCTGTTTGATTTCTTGTACTATGCTTAAGAAGCTTCGCTGAGATTTTAAACATACTTGTGGTTTTCTTTGGGTCCAGTTATTATGTGATTGTGTACTGTGTGATTGCTGTTTTCTCAATTTCAAATGCTATGTTTGGGTTATTTGTTAAGATTTGCATAGCAGTGATTGGTGTTGTTTTAACAGCTCCTGTTATCAGACGGAGGATTTGGTTCTGCAATTTATTAAGTTTTTCCACTTTAGTAGTTACTAGGATTTCTTCACAATAATGAAGTACATGTTTTATGTACATTTGGTAGAAGGTGTTTAGGGTTTGTGTGTTGCAACCCCACTTTTTCCCTGCTAATCGTTTTAATAATGGTAACCTTATTTCTATCTTTGTACATATTTATATTCTCTATGTGTTTCTTCCATGTTAATTTTGTGTCCAGAGTTATTCCTAAATATTTTGCTTCATGTGTTTGAGTTAATAATTCACCCTCCAATTTCAGAGTGATGGGTAGTGGTTTCTTTCTTAATGTAAATAGTTGATAATTTGTTTTCTGTATATTTATCTTCATTAAGTTCTGGGATGTCCAATTCTCTAACTGTATTAGTGATTGTTGGGCTATGGTTATTAATTGTTGACTTTGGTTTTTCGGCTTGGAGACCCATATTACAACATCATCAGCAAAAAGTAGGGTTTTGTTTGGAGCTTTTCTATATGCTTAGGTAGATCATCAATGTAGATATTGAAGAGAGTGGTACTGAGTACAGAACCTTGTGGTAAACCTCGATATGTTTGTTGGTATTTAGAAAGGTGATTATTATACTTTGTAGCGATGAACCGTTGGATGAGAAAATTGCTGATTCAGAGTAGCATATTCCCTTGAATGCCTAAAGTCTGCTTTTTTCTAATAATTTATATCTCCAAATAGAGTCATATGCTCCTTGGAAATCAATAAACATTGCCAGATTGTCTTCTTTTCTGTTGAAACTGTCTTTAACCCATTGGAGACACGTTTAAAGTGCCTAGCATGTTCACTGGGAACCCATTTAAATCTCCGCGCCGCTACTCCGCTGCGCTGGACTTTAAATACACATACTCTGTTCTATCACTTATGATTTCAGATATTTTGTTTACCCCTGAATTTCTTTTAGTATCTTGTACTTTTACGAATAGCAAAGGAATGTGGCCTACCTGCTACCCTCTTTTGTGCATTGTAAACCGTTATGTTTTGTTATTTCAAGGCTGTGAAAGTTGACAAACAATTCAGAAACCATCTTTTTGTAAAAGTTCTCGGACATTGCCTTGAAAGTAAACACAAATCATATGTTCAAACAAGACCGAAAAAAATAACAAACGCAATATAATACTGTACATAATAAAAATAAATATATGAAATAAAATAAGCATAGACCTATACATTATAAAATCAGGAAAAGTTCTTCGTATATTCTTTAATTATCATAGTTATATATCGACCTGTAAATTATAAAATACTATAGATAAAAACTGGACGAAACTCACCTAATATTTCTACCATCAGTAGCATGCACGGTTACGTTGTCACTGTATATTATTTCATCGTCCGAATCTTCGTTCCATAATAATTCACTACAATCACTGTCACATAATATTTCATCCACTACTTCACTTAGTTTCTCAAAAGCAATACGTTCTCTCCTATTTACGCACATATTGCAAGAAAAAAATTAATTTTAAAACTATGAATTTTAACAAATAAGCACTGAATTTATATTCACTTATATTTTACCGTAATAAATGCCTACAACTATAGTCTACTATTCTATAAATAATAACTAAAATAAACTATACAATACACTAGGCCTATACATATTTACTTTACATAAACAAACAACACATTTTACTGATGGTGAACCGAAAATGTAAACCACTAAAGAAACCTAACGTCTTACAGTGTTATAACACAACACGAGTCTACCTCGTTGTGGGGCTGTTTGGACTTTCTACCTGCTCACGAGGGAGACTCGTTAAAAGTCTCCAATGGGTTAATATCTTGACTTAGGTGTACAATTTGTTGATTGTTGATTGTAATTCTCTAAATCCACCTTGATTGGGCGAAAGTAAATTATTTCTAAATACAATTTAATCGGATTTGAAATCATTTAAGATGTTAATTATATAATTTTTTACCTGCTAAGTCAGTCGTCCTCAACTAAGTTATTAAACTTATTCATGTTATTCTAATATGGAGGCCATTTGAAAACAATGTTTCATCTTCTGCATTTTAACTGGAACTGATGGCTGATGGTGTTGTAAAGGTTCCATCAGTTCCAGTTAAAATGCAGAAGATGAATCATTGTTTTCGAAAGGCCTCCATATTAACACATTGGTGACCGACAGCTCTGCGTTGCACCCACCGCTGCTGGACCGGACATTTCTGTCAGTGGGGTGGACTTTTAAATTTTAAACCGCGCTAGCACAGTGTGGCTTTCACATCAATATATTTACAATCAATAACAATAATGCATAAGTAAATCTTTATTAGTGTTCTCACCAGACTTTCTAGTACAAATTGAGGGTTTGATAGCGTTGGAAACATTTCCCTTTATGTAAAGGCAAAGTGCAAAAGAGCATAAGTAGCGAGTTTCTTTTCTTGTGTTCACAAAATCAAGGAAAAGTTAGAGGGTATTTTTTTTCTTTCCAATCACAGTTGGTGTTAATTTATTTTTCTTAATGTCTTAGCCTCCCTGGTGGGTCGTGAGGTGGTCTCCTAGAAGTAGTTTCTTTTCTCTCTTTCTTTACTCGTCTTCTCTGTCATCTGTTCCTAATTTCACGACTGCCAAACAAGAGGCTGTTTCAAGCAAAAAACTTCTGTTTGACATTTTGCTGTTAGGATTTTGAAATTTATAGACCCTGAAAGCATTAAGGAGTGTACAATTCTGAAGCCACAATACAACTTTCTAGCACCATTTCACTATTTTTCTAAGGATGGAGTAATATGATAGGTACTGGTCAGCCCTGTCTACACCCTTCACATACTTGTTATATTGAAGTATTCAATAGGGCATTTTTACAACTTTAATCCTCCCACTCTCGTGTTGCCTGATGCAATGTGCTAACCATTCTTACGTCTCTTATCTTTCCATGTTTGTAGCAAAAGGTCCCCCTTACTACAAAACCACTTTCTCCTGGTTTGAGTTTATTTCCTGCTTCCACAAATGATTTTGGAAGCCCTCTGTTAATCTTTATTGCTTCAGAAGTTCTCGTCTTTCTTTCGAGCAAATTTTCAGCTATAGCCACACTATTATAATAATTATCCTGGTGGACATGATGCCATAGATATAAATTCGGCTCCAGAACGCAAAATAGAGTTTCTTTTAATTTTTCCGCTCTGCAAAATATATTTACAGGTTACATACGTATCCCGTAATCACCTAACTACCGGCACTAAAATTCCATATTTCACCAGCCGTCTGTCATATAATTGTAAACAATTCTGTAAAGTTGGCAATTTCATAAAGAGAAGAGAGGGGTACAAATACAACTAAAATTTATTTCACAATGAGAAGAAACAAAATTGAATACCTCATTCAAAAGCGAAGAGGCAGGGAAGCCATAGAAAACGTAAAAACGGAAATCTCCGTGACCGGCCGTCTAGCGCTGGCCATTTAAACACGGAGATCTCCGTGGCCCGTCACCAATGTGTTAAAATAACTTGAAGAAGTTTAATAACTTAGTTGAGGACGACTCACTTACCAGGTAAAAAAATATATAATTAACATCTTATTACATAACCTCAACGGTGCTTTAACATGAATTTCAAAAGACAGCTTTTAATTTTACGGTTTCTTACAAAAAAAAACATAGATCTTCCAACATGTTTCCTTCAGGAACCTAGAAAAAACTATCATGTAAGACATGTATGGGATATTTAATAATTTATCGGATAGTTTTGAAAGTTATAGCAAAATATAATAGCATGTGCGCTCAATGTGAATGCCACATTCATTTGAAGCATGTGAACGTCACACATCATATGAGTTGAATGAATCAATATAACAAGCTGTTTTACCATAATTATTCAGCACCTAGGCAGTTCAGCTCCACGCCCATGACTACACAGAAAGAGTTCTATTGTTTTATTGCTCTTTGGATGTAACAACACCCTAACATAAGTGCAATTTCAATGTTTGCTGTTATCCTTCTGCTTTTAAGTAGAGATGTGAAACTTTGTGTGAATATTATAAGGGGGGAAAAAAGAGGCCCCTAACCCGGGTTAGAGAGTTATTGCAGAGAATGCCTCAATTGTAACATCTCTTTAGTGTTCTTGTTTTTATGTGAAGTTCTAAGAATATAGGCACACTATTATCTAATCTCCAAGCGTGACAGGCCTAGAAGGCCTTTGGCCTAACATCCAAGCTGCTGGCCTCACATCCACATGTGTTAATCACAGAGGTAGAGGTGACATGTGATCAGCATGTCAGGTCCCCCAGCCATTACAGTTGGTCTTCTCAACATGGATTCGCTACTTACTGTAGCTACCCAAATGCCTCACGATGCTGGGTGGGCACTGGTCCCATACTGGTCAAAATTCCATGAGAAAATTTCTTCCCCCAAGGAGACTCGAACCAGTGCAAGTCCCGTTTTATATTAGAAATGCAGTAGCTTTATGTGTGTTTCTTGAAGTTCATTCAACCCGCACCAGGTGGCAAGAGGAATGCAGGTGTCAATGACTCAATCTTGTAGCTGATGATCGGGTGATAGCCTTCAAAGCTAGTCAGTTGAGAAATACATATTTTTATGAGATGAATTGTAAAAGTTTGTTTATGATCTATTTATATAATATTGATATTGTTTAATTCCCATTAGAATTTTCATTAAATTAGATCTTTTACTATATTTGAAGAGAAAAATTTTCGCCTAGACCGGGACTCGAACCCGGGACCCTTGGCTTTCCGGGCCAAGTGCTCTACCAACTGAGCTACCGAGGCGAGTAACGATCTAGATGCAAATTTTTCTCTTATGTACATTGTAATTCCCTCGCGCCAAATGCTTGAAACCATAGCTTCTATCTTTGCAAATGGCGGCTTCTTAGTTAAGAAGACATTTATTGGGAATTTAACACTACTTTTTAAAGCCTGTAGGGCTTCTATTGACGATTTTATTATTAATTTAACACTTCTCATTGAAGGATAAATTATATTTGAAGAGAAAAATTTTCGCCTAGACCGGGACTCGAACCCGGGACCCTTGGCTTTCCGGGCCAAGTGCTCTACCAACTGAGCTACCGAGGCGAGTAACGATCTAGACACAAATTTTTCTCTTATGTACGTTGTAATTCCCTCGCGCCAAATGCTTGAAACCATAGCTTCTATCTTTGCAAATGGCGGCTTCTTAGTTAAGAAGACATTTATTGGGAATTTACACTACTTTTTAAAGCCAGTAGGGCTTCTATTGATGATTTTATTATTAATTTAACACTTCTCATTGAAGCAAAAATTTTTCTCTTCAAATATAATTTACCTTCAATGAGAAGTGTTAAATTAATAATAAAATTGTCAATAGATCTTTTACTATTTAGTCGATGCTTTAAAATTGCCTGTAATTGTAATATTAATGTGTTGTGTGAGTGATGATGAAGAGAAAGTGAAACACAATGCCAGCATGAAGCATACTCCAGTTGAAAGCAGAAACCACCAAGTTTAATATCTTTATTCAACACACAAAATTGCTACCAACAATACCATATGGTTTCTCAACGTATGTACTAAGGAGGGGTTTGGAATTTAATCCAGGCATTTTGTATACATTCTAGGCAAATTGTACAATATCACCAAACCCCAGTCTGTGCATATAATTTTTCTCTTCAAATATGAGATGCATGAAATGAATAATAAAAATATCACCACTTCTAGTTTTGAGATTAAAATTGTACAACTAAATTTCCAACCATGCCAAATATTGAACCATCTGAGCTATTTTGGTAAACGTAACTAATAAGTAATAACTATTGATGTCCTGTACACTGATCAAACAGTCTTGAGAAATCCTGCTTTGGTGTAGAGCTACACGCTGTATGCTTGTTTGAGTCTCCATGGAGAAAGAGATACTTTAATAGAATTTTGGGTAATATATGGGACCAGTATCCACCTAGCTTCATGAGGAATTTGGTTAGCTATGATAATAGTGGCTCCAGTCTAAGAAAACTGACTGGAGATCCAACATGCCAATTACATTCCTATACTGGGTGCATGATTGTCCATCTATATGATTGGCATATGTGGATGTGAGGCAATAGTCAGAGACCAATGATTACTGACTTAAAGGAGTGATGGCTATACTCTGAAATATTTCTGATAAAGTTGCTACAACTGTAGTATCATGTTCAGTGAGCATAGAAGGTGATTCATGAAATTCAGATCTACTTGACAGTTGATTCCAAAGACGTTCTGGAGTAAGTGCAAGAGGAGTGTGGAGTAATCCATTCCAGTCTAATTCCCAGGTTCCAGCCAACAACTGTAAAAAAATAAATCACCAGTATATTGAATGAAAATTTAAACAAATACATTTTTAATGCAAAATATTTTCAGTTTTTGAGATTAGTTATCGTTGACTTGAACGACAAGATTATATTCTTGGAACCAAAGATAGGCTGGGTAAACTATAAATCAACATTAATATTGAGGTAAGATGTCCAGACCAAAAATAATATAATTAAAATAATATAATATAAACTATACAGGCCCTAAGTTCCCTAACACAATGAATGAATTAGTCACTTCTTATTTTACCTCATAGTTTATGTTTTCTTAAACACGGGAAGTGCAGTTTTTAAGAGGACATCCCTCCCATTTTCAACTGATATTATGAATCTCAAAAATAGAAAAAAAGAACTCACGGTTTTGGGAAAAAATCCACATTAAAAAAAACAAGAAAGAAAAACTTATGAACTTTGAAATTCCCACTGATTCTGATTTGATCTGGAGGTTCATTGGTCTACCAACAGAGGGAGGAAGAAGCAGTTCTCCTGATCGACATAACATCTATCGATAAGAAATTATTGAAGATGAAGCTGCCCAGGCTTCGAAACCAGTATAATTAGAAGACTGGATATGAGGTTAAATATAAAATATTTTAATTTAAATCTTATTGTAATGAACAGAAACATGAAGAAGTAGTAGTAAAGCAAGCAAGCCCATAACATCTCAGTTAAAGGTAATGGTAACTCCAACTTCAAGTCTCTGGTCCTCCAGGTTAGGAATTGATACAATGGGCCAGCTTCCCATTTATCAGAAAAAAAAAATGTAAAATGAAAAAAATGCCTATTAAGAAAAAAGTACCTGATCAAATGGCCTCTGTCCTACATGGAACATGGTATGCAACAACTTGGTAGGAGCAGGTCTGGAAGCTGTAGCTGGAACTAGAGGTGCTGATGAAGGTGGAATCTCATTAGGTTCAAGAACACCGAGCTGACCTAATATCCATTTCCAGCTGTGCTGTAGAAATTGCCACATCACCTAGACACATAGTAAAAGCCATTAAATACAGATGTTCTGCTCCTATCTACTATATTAATGAATATATATCTACTCAGAAAAATAAAAAAGTAGTGTAAACCAATATAATATTCATAATTACCTTCTTTGAAAACTTTAAACATATTTGATAATATGGTTATCCTAACATCAATCAAGTTTCTGAAGAAGGCAATGATGATAGTTTTGCTCATTTATGCCACTTTTTAATTTTCTAAATAACTAGTTATCCACATAAAAGAAAAACATCTGGAGAGTTGAGAGTACAGACACAGTTATAAGGCCTAAGATTATTGTGATTTTGTACAGTTCTTTTGACAATAATCTGTTGTTAAAGTCCACTTCTGTGGTCTTGAGGTAGCCTTGTCACACAGCGGGCCCAGGTTTGATCCCCAGTCGGAACAAGCTGCCTGGGGGAGGTTTTTTCGGGGTTTTTCCTCACCTGTAAGACAAATGTCAGGAAGCTTAGGGCCCAACGGCCCCCGAAAATCATCTAGCCATCATCATTATCATCATCCTTCACCGGTGTGGAAAGAAACAGGAAGCTACCACACCTATAATTCCCTGGTAAAGCTGCAAAGCATAGCATGTAAATGCTATGATTGCAGTGAAAGACCTGCCCTTGGACAGAATTACTATGGATGGATGGAAGTTGATAAATTAAGATCACCACCTATTGAATAGTAAAATAACTCTGTTAAAATATATAAAAATAATAATATTTAATTGACTTAATAAGACCATATAAGAAATGACTAAGTTAAATCTGCATAGTGAAGTGTGTTGGTGCTGATATCACCAGACAGATAGTTTTGGGGTCAGATTAACATTATATTTGAAGAGAAATATATATGCTCAGATTGGGGTTTGAACTTTCACTTTCTATGTGAATGATCTACCAACTGAGCTATCTGAGCATTCTAATCTAAATGCAAATTTTTCTCTTATATACACTGTTAATTCCCTAGTATCAAATGCTACAAACCATTGCTTAATCTTGCAAATGATGGCTTCTTTATTAAGAAGACATTAATTGGGAATTTTACATTATATTATAAAACCAGTATGGCCTTTTTCAATGTTTTTATTATTTATTTAATACATCTCAATGTATTAAATGGATAATAAAAGCATTGTAACATTAATACATTGGCAGATTATCCATTTAGTACTTTGGACTTCTGGTGGTACCAAATACATCATTTTAAAAAGCACAATTCATTTCCTGTCATATTTTCTATAATTTTACTTGATGAAAAGTTGTTAAAAAACTACTTTCTTAAAAAAAATATATATCAATACAGAGAAAATTTCTTCCTCCATGGGGACTCGAACAGTACATGTCTCCTATCCTAGAATAAAATTATGAAATGTTTGTAAGTATAACAGAAGTGTTAATTCAAAATGAGATGTATGAGTTCCTCTTCAGCATGATGATACAAGGAAATGGTTCTAATACTACTATCCATATTGAAAACACACTCATTTCATTGTACATTTTGTCAATAGTATTGTTATTGTTTCAATAGCACTGGATAGTTATTGAAGCAGGGTTTTATTGATGCCCTAATGTTCGATAGCATATGAAGAAGAATTTAATGTGGGTTTCTTCTTCTTTTGGTATAAGGTAATAAAAGGATTGTTTGGGCGCCAGGATAATGATAGGATTTCTCAATGCCTGAGAAACTGTGTTACTCAGTGATTGGATTTCGGTAGAGCTGAGGTTCTTTCTCAAGGATAACAAGAGATGCTGGCAAACACAATGTTGTGTGAGATGAAATTTCTTTGACTATTTAACTCATGCCCCAAATGGGAGTCAATGACCAATCACGTTACAATGATGTTTTACAACCAATCAGAGTCGTGTTTCACGAAATATTTATCAGTGTTATAATTACCATATTAAAGAAAGCTCCTCCTTTTTAATATTCTGAACAGGTCTGACCATTATTTTGCAGTGACTGAGCCTGTGAGAAATACGGCTACCAGATTGTATATATAGTGCATGAATGTCAACACATGCCGCATGCGGGAGTTAATATAAAAACATTTGTAGCAATTGATTATACCACCAAAAAAAGAAACCACTGTTTGCACTTTCTTAAATGTATTTTCTCCCAGGTAACAATCCAGAAAAATATAATTGTCATATTTACATCATACGACCTCAGAAATGAATTAATACACAGTTTGATGTGTTTCATTTTTTCTCCACTAGAGAGTAATCTTACAATATTGCGTTCCTTTGGCAATAAATAGTGTGATCTGGTTACAGTGATAAACAAAAGAAGCAGATGAAGCGTACCTATCGTTTCTCATTTGTTTTCAAACATCGCCGTTTACATTAATATATAAATATTTTAAAATAACTATAGTTAAATAATGATTTGTGAGTAAACAGCTTAATTTTATTCGTTAAATAGTCCTAACAAATGCCACTCTTGATTTCCAAATTCTCTAGATAATTGGAAATCACTCGTGGCATTACTTATGATAATTTATTCTTTAAACAAGTCACACTGATGCACTTTGAATAGTTGCAATAGTTGAAGATAAACGGTAAGAATCTCAAGTATCGGAGATATATTCCTGAATGTATTATTGCGTTATGTATCGTTGTGAATTATCTAAGTATAAAATCGTTATGGTGCAAATTAGTTAAGTCCATAAATTAGACTTTTAGTACTTTGATTATTAATCCATGAAGGTGACCGTTCAACTATGTGATGGTTGAGCTTCAACTTTAATTGTGATTACATTTCAAGACTAACTTGAGTTTTATTTTTAATCAATTAGGAAACCTTGGTTCCCCTACTCTGTAGTTATGGGCCTTGAGATCATTGCCTTTACCCTTACATAACAAATAATTCGATTGGAGGATCACCCATTCCGTCATCAGGTGTAGGGATCACCTTTTCCTGATGGGTTACAAAATCACCAAGTATTTCTCGGTGTATGCCCTCGCTACAGAGTATTATCAACATCATAAGTTTTCATCCCTTCCTAATCTGGGATTTCCAACGTAAGTCTTCCCATGCTAACTCTCAGCTGATTACGAGTTCCACTAGTGCGTTGACCTATCCTTTGCGCCTTTTGCTAGTTTGGTATTTCACCTCTTTGTCTATGTGCCTTTAATGGGGTTATTTATGTTCAAGATGTAGTTTCCCGACCACATATCATCCTTTTGTTCTTAGCTGTCTGTGAAACTGAGTTTAGGATGGTTAGATTGCTGGTCCACAAAGATGTTAGTACAATACATATTGCCAAGTTTTATCTCTATTGTCCACCCTTCAAGTATCTATCACTCGACAATAGCAATGCAATGAACTTGTTAAATGTTTTCTGCAATAAATGACTGATTGTTTATTCATAATCCTATCAACTTCTTTATATTAATTTATTCATATGAGATAGTATTATTTTTGGACTGCATTTTGATTCCTGATTATTTTGAATAGATGTACCCTATATTCTAATTTGAATTTTATTCTGATTTCTCATTTTAGAGAGGCTGAGTGATAGATCAAAATATTTCCCTGCTCTGGTTAGCCTTTGCATTCCTCTAGTTGGCTTCTGTTCATCATGATAGTTTCCTCAAGAATTGAACATTGTATTCCTGCTTCAAAACTTCAAAATATTGTACATTATTTACACTCTGGTCAGCCTTGCATTCCTCTAGATGGCTTTGTTCATCATGACAGTTTTCTCACACTTGTACGTTGTATTCCTGCTACAAAACTTAAAATATTGTAAATTATTTTCCTGCTCTGGTCAGCCTTGCATTCCTCTAGTTGGCTTCTGTTCATCATGATAGTTTCCTCAAGGCTTGAAAATTGTATTCCTGCTTCAAAACTTCAAAATATTGTAATTTAATTCCATGCTCTGGTCAGCTCCTTGTCAGGCTTTGCATTCCTCTAGATGGCTTCTGTTCAACATGATGCTTTTTCTCAAGACTTTATCATTGTATTCCTGCTTCAAAATATTGTAAATTACTTCCCTGCTCTGCTCAGGCCTTGCATCGTCTAGATGGTTTCTGTTAATCACGATAGTTTTCTCAAGACTTAAACATTGTATTCTTAAAGTAGAATTTTTATCACTCACCTCATTATGAGGTGAGTGATCAAAATTCTACCTTAATGAATATACCTCATAGTGAGAATTCTTAAAATAAGTAATTGTATTCCTGCTTGAAAACTTCAAAATATTGTAAATTAATTCCCTGCTCTGGTCAGCTCCTTGCCTGGCCTTGCATTCCTCTAGATGGCTCTTGTTCATCATGATAGTTTCCTCAAGACTTGAATATTGTATTCCTGCTTTAAAACTTCAAAATATTATAAATTGTTTCCTACTCTGGTCAGCCTTTGCATTCCTCTAATTGGCTTCTGTTCAGTATGACAGTTCCCTCAAGACTTGTACATTGTATTCTTGTTTCAAAACTTCAAAATATTGTATATTATTTCCCTTCTCTGGTCAGGATTTTCATTCCTCTATATGACTTCTGTTCATCATTATAGTTTCCTCAAGTCTTGAACATTGTATTCCTACTTCAAAACTTCAAAACATTTCCCTGCTCTGGTCAGCCTTCGCATTCTTCTAGTTGGCTTCTGTTCATCATGACAGTTTCCTCAAGACTTGAACATTGTATTCCTGCTTCAAAACTTCAATATATTGTAAATTATTTCCCTGCTCTGGTCAGGACTTCCATTCCTCTAGACGGTTTCTGTTCATCGTGACAGTTTCCTCAACACTTGAACATTGTATTCCTGCTTCAAAACTTCAAAATATTGTAAATTATTCCCTGCTCCTTGTCAGGCCTTGCATTCCTCTAGATGACTCTCTTCATCATGATAATTTTCTCAAGACTTGAACATTGTATTCTTGCTTCAAAATACTGTAAAAAATACATCCCTACTCTGGTCAGACCTTCCATTTTACTTACATGGCTTCTGTTCATCATGATAGTTTCCTCAAGACTTGAACATTGTATTCCTGCTTCAAAACTTCAATATATTGTAAATTATTTCCCTGCTCTGGTCAGGACTTCCATTCCTCTAGATGGTTTCTGTTCATCATGACAGTTTCCTCAACACTTGAACATTGTATTCCTGCTTCAAAACTTCAAAATATTGTAAATTATTCCCTGCTCCTTGTCAGGCCTTGCATTCCTCTAGATGACTCTCTTCATCATGATAATTTTCTCAAGACTTGAACATTGTATTCTTGCTTCAAAATACTGTAAAAAATACATCCCTACTCTGGCCAGACCTTCCATTTTACTTATATGGCTTCTGTTCATCATGATAGTTTTCTCAAGACTTGTACACTGTATTCTGCTTCAAAACTTCAAAATATTGTAAATTATTTCCCTGCTCTGGTCCAGCCTTGCATTCCTGTAGTTGGTGTCTGTTCATCATGATAGTTTCTTCAAGACTTGAACATTGTATTCTCCTGCTTCAAAACTTCAAAATACTATAAATTATTTCCCTGCTCTGGTCGGACCTTGCATTCCTCTGGATAGCTTTTGTTCATCATGATAGTTTTCTCAAGACTTGAACATTGTATTCCTGCTTCAAAACTTCAAGAATATTGTAAATCATATTTCCCTGCTACTGGCTAGCTTCCTTTGTCAGGCCTTGCATTCCTCTAAATGTCTTCTCTGTCTGTCTTACTTCTTCTTCCTTCCAAGTATTAGGCCAAGGCCTGTTACGATCCTATAGAAAATTTTCCCTCCAATCGTTAAATGTCTTCCAATGTCTTGACTGTTCAGTCATTATAGTCAGTTCCCAAAACTGTGTGTGTGTGTTTTAAGGCTACCCACTGCACTTTGCATGGTTTCAAGGTTTTGAAGGTGAGCAGATACATGGCATTAATGTAATCTATTTGTCAATTTATATGCAAACCACTTTGGCTGAACACCGGTGTGTTGATTATGTATATCTTGTATTTGAATATTGTGTACACGAGAGGGGTGTAGGATGAAGTGGTATGTTTATTGTGTTTGAGTACAGTGTTTATGTATGAGGTGATGATTATGAAGACAAAGGTAGAAGGCATAGAGCTTACTCCTATAAAAAGCACCATGGGGGCCACCAGACTTAATGTTCTCATACGACAGACGACATCCCTATCAACAGTACCTGAACATGCCTTCTCAACTATATGTTAAAACTGCAGACAACAGATTGTGGCAATTTACTGCCGGAATCTGGTTTGGCACAATCTAGCGATTATGAAAATTGTACAATGCCACATTATCTTGCATATCTCCTGGCATTCGAGATTGCAAATTTTGGCAATTAAAATTATTTAAACAATTAAAATTTTTCAACACCGCTGGGTATCAGAACCTGGCCCCCACTATCCACTGAGTCGCGCATCAGTGAATGAAGAACAGAAATAATAGATCCATTAGTCTTGAACATTCTCCTATGCGAAAGTAAACAGTCTATTCTTGCTTCAAAAACTTGAAAATAGTATAAATTATTTCCCTGTTCTGGCCATATTCATTCCTCTCTTACTCATATTCAATAAAAAGCCAATGTTCTTAAAATTATCAGTCAAATTTACACAATGACAAATTTAATTCAACTGCTGAGATTGGGAAATATTTATAGTCTCACTTGAAAAATCTGGATTTGTCACTATGCATTTGTGGTCCTTATCATTCCTTGTCTAGCAAATTATCAAGTTTTAATAAGAGATTGAATTGGTAAATTACATCTCACCTCACCTCTTGCCTACAACATGTTTCAGAGGACATCACCACATTTTCAATTGGTTTTTGGTTGAAAAATTATGTGGAAACCTCAAATTGTTATTTAAGATATTTATTTTTTTAAGATTATTTAGAATTAGCTTAGTTTTTCTGAGTATTTATCTTATTATAAATGAGTTCATTTACTTTATTGAATGAGAAGTTGTAATGATTAATTCAAATAGTATTGTGATAACTTTTTTGACTGAATATTCCAGGTGAGAGAACTAAATGTGGGGTGGGGTAGATATAACCGTATAAATCAATACAATCTCTTGATAAATTACTTCAAACTGTTACTTCAAATCAATTCTGAGATTACAATGTTACTCTCAGTTCACTAGCCTCATGGGCTAGTGGTCAGCGTTTCTGACTACTTTTCATGAGGTCCCAGGTTCAATTCCTGGTCAAACCATAGGAATTTTTCCTTTAAGGGAATCATTCCTGTGGTTGCACATGATCTAGAATTTTGGTTAAGTTTAGGTTAAGAACCCTCCTGGCGCTTCATTATCATTTATCACTAGAAACCAGATTATATGTATTTAGGAAACTTCCGTTCCTGGATGTTCAAATAATAAGGACGGATAATGGAGAAATTCAGCACACAGTTTACAGAAAACCTACCCACACAGACTGATATCTGCACAAAGACTCTAACCATCACCCAAGACAAAAACAAGGTGTCATAAAGACACTGTTCGATAGAACTAAGAAGTTATGCCAACCACAACATCTTAAACAAGAACAACACCATCTTTTCAATTGCTTCCAGAAAAATGGCTACACAACCAAGGAAATAAGACAAATCACAAATCCACGGAGACAGCACAACACAATGGATGATAAACCCTCAGTCAGCATAGACTTCTTACCATATATACAACGAGTCACGGATCAGAAAACTCCTACAAAACACAACATAAAAACAGTTTACAGACCCACTAGAAAAATAGAAAACTACCTTCGCTCAGCAAAGGATTCTCGGCCACCTCTCTCCACTTGCAGCATATATCAACTTCCATGTTCATGTGGAAAATCATACATAGGATCCACGAAAAGAAGTATAGCCACCCGTTTATTGGAACATAAAAGGAACTGCAGACAAGGAGAAATGGAACAAATCAGCTGTAGCAGAACATGCCATTATAAATGGACATCAGATTCTACTTGAAGATACACAAGTTTTAGCTACAACGTCTTATTATTTTCCTAGACTATTCCGAGAGGCTATAGAAATTTACAAGCATACGGAAACTTTCAATAGAAAGGAAGAAGCGATCAAATTGGCTAAAGCCTGGCATCATACATTAGACAATAGATGTATTAACACAATCAATAACAAGGAGACAGTTCAGAACCAATCAGATGCTAGATTGATGACGAGTAGCCAACCAGCAACAGCTGCACCCAGCCACCCTGCATCTACCACTAGTATAAATTACGGCTTCCAGCAGTCCACCGCTCATTCACAGTCGAGCCTCCAACCAGGAAACAACATCTAAAAATACTCACCACTGAAGATGCCCTCCGCAGCTGAGGGAGAAACGTCTGGTAGGAACACCAGTAATAGACCACGGCCACACAGCCTGGAATCACTCAACATTATGATTACTGGCCATGAAAGCCTGCATTCTACTAATAGTTTTATAAATGGGATGGGTGAGCTTTGCCAGAAATAATAAGTGCCAAAATAGCACCCAAATTCAAATACTGCCCAGTTACTTCAGTTGATGTAGAACAGTCCTTTTCTGTTTATAAAAATATTTTGAGCGGTCAAAGACACAACCTTACTACCGAACATTTGGAACAGTACCTGTTTACAATAGTAGCAAAATGTAGAATATTTTAATTTGTGAACAATACTTTTGCCTTATATTGATAGTAATTATTAATATTAATAAATATATAATACAAATAGTAATTATTATGTTAATTTAGAAATAAAACATCTAATAAAGTAATAATTATTATGTTTTGTTTATTATTTGGTATTGCATATATTGACATTTTTCATGCATATTTTAAACATTTGCATGCATATTTCGAGCTAGTTGCATATAATCCGGTCTCATCATATCATTGAGGTAATGTAACTTCGCCTTCTAGGTGCTCCAAGTTCAGAAGTGGGTTACAATTAAGCCAATGCCAGGAGAGAATACAGAAATGTAAAGATGACAACCTGGGGCTTTGAAAAAAAAAAGTTACTCTCACTTTTCTAGCCCATTCTTACCTATTTTTCACTTTTTGTCAATCTCTTCATTTTCATCATTCTCATGCATTTCTCGAGCTCATCCATAATTCTATTTCTAGGATCACATCCTCATAAAAAAATAAACATTTTGATAAAATGCAAAGTGTATTATTGAAAAAAGTATGGTTTTGGACAAAAACAAATACATATTTAATCTATATATAAATAAATACATAAAGTATATCTATTGAAAATGTGGTTCAGAAAGATAAAACTTTTATACGTTATTTCAGAATAAAAGTAAAATGATGCAGTTTATTTTAAATGTCCCTCTCCTTTTGTATAAGTAAAAGTACCTTAAGAGCTCTTCGACCAGCAGAAGTGAGCAGAAGATTGCTGACCAATACCTCGGTTGTATAGGAACCTGCTTCTGTAGAAACACTTTGTGTAACTTCAGTTGTCTCATCAATACTAAAGTACATACAGACAGAAGTACATTAGTTAACGGCAACATGTTATGTTACAAGTGTTAAAACTGAACTCCTCTTATATTATATTAAAAGTTCATTCAAACTTTTAAGCAGAATGAGTGAGAAAGGAGCGAAAGATGGAGACTGGAACAATAAACAAAATTGTGATAGGCACAGAAGATATTAAAAGTTTACTAAATAGATAGTTAAAGAATGCCACATTACTATACAGGAGACTCGTAAGTAGTCTGAATGAAGGGAATCTAGATGTCCTACGCTACTAATGTATGTATCTAATGCTCTTGGTTTAACAATATATTTATTCTCTTTTTTTGCTTCCCAATTATTTTGATTTTAGATCTGGAAAGTTTTACATTTCATGATGTGGATACACTAATGTTAAATTGCTAGTTTTCCCAGAATTTATATATGGCTGTAGTATGAAGCTTTTACAGATAATTTATTAAAGTTTTTTTTTAATATAACAGGGATACTTTTATTTATTAATACTGTAAACAAATTTTTGTACAAAAATTAATTTTTCAACACACTTTTAATCCAAATCCAACAATAATAATCATGAATTAATGAGTAATTTTTTACATCTTACCTCATAGTTTATGTTCTCTTAAACATAAACTATAAGGTAAGATGTAAAAAAATGACTCATTAATATTCTTGAATTAAGTAAGTAAGTAAGTAAAGTAAGAATTAAGAACCTCATAATGTTATTTCCCATATTTAACTATGAATAATAATCACTTCTCAGAGAAATGGCTATTGTGACAAGTTTGAAGTAATACTTACATTATATTTCAATTAATATTGGGAAGTAAACATTATGAGGTTATATCATTAATAGTGAATGGAGAACATATTTGTTAATCGACTCACCTCATACATTTTCAAACTATTTTGATACCGACGGTTTCAGACAAAATCATGTCCTTCTTCAGTGGAAGCCATGACTGAAGAAGGACATGATTTTGTCTGAAACCGTCGGTATCAAAGAAGTTTGAAAATGTATGAGGTGAGTCGATTAAAATATGTTCTCCACTCACTATTAATACTTACATTATTTAACTTTCACAGGGAAAAAATACTATGAGGTTTAATTTAAGAATTAAATTATTGTTTTTATTATCTCACCTCATATCCTTTTTCTTCTAGACTGCAGTATCGGAGCTTAAGAAACGACATAACACCAGTCGACCAGAGGCTACTGATGATGGAGATAAGCTCCGAAACTGCAGTCTAGAAGAAAAAGGATATGAGGTGAGGTAATAAAAACATTAATTTAATTATTTAATATTAATTAAATAAAAATAAAACTTAGTTTTATTTGATTTTCATATTTATTAAGATATAATTCAGTGACAGCTGTTTCGGTACACTGTACCTTCTTCAGACATGTTAACAAATTATGAATTGTGTTAGTT
Source organism: Diploptera punctata (assembly GCA_030220185.1). Lineage (NCBI taxonomy): Eukaryota > Metazoa > Arthropoda > Insecta > Blattodea > Blaberidae > Diploptera > Diploptera punctata. The sequence continues at coordinate 83,428 of JASPKZ010001381.1, read as the reverse complement.
ATAGTACATATCAACTGATCTAAGCAACAATACAACAATAATTTATTTAAATTTTTTAATTTAACAAAGGCAATTCATTCAAATCAAGTTGAGAATTTAACAGTTTATTACTATTTTTTTTTATTTATACTACTTGTTTATTACTACTTTTCAATTTATTTATTTCTACAGCCTCCAAAAGATCCAACCCTTATCACAAACATGTAAAATTTCAAAATTTAGATTGAAACTATGATTAAATTGGAATAGTGGTTAGCATATTTTGAATATTGTAAATTTCTGTTATATGCTCTCATGTGTTCCTTTATCAGAGAGATAAAAGGTCTTCCAGTTTGTCCTATATAGACATTGTCACATGTGACACACTTCAACTTATATACAGCTGATAATTTTTCTTTTTTTATTTAAAATTATCAGGTGTATATAAATTGAAGTGTGGCACATGTGACAATGTCTATATAGGACAAACTGGAAGACCTTTTATCTCTCGGATAAAGGAACACATGAGAGTATATAACAGAAATTTAGAATATTCAAAATATGCTAACCATCTATTCCAATTTAATCATTGTTTCGATCCAAATTTTGAAATTTTACATGTTTGTGATAAGGGTAAGAAGTTGGACCTTTTGGAGGCTGTAGAAATAAATAAATTGAAAAGTAGTATTAAACTGTTAAATTCTCAACTTGATTTGAATGAATCGCCTTTGTTAAATTTAAAAATTTAAATAAATTATTGTTGTATTGTTGCTTAGATCAGTTGATATGTACTATAATAACACAATTCATAATTTGTTAACATGTCTGAAGAAGGTACAGTGTATCGAAACAGCTGTCACTGAATTATATCTTAATAAATATGAAAATCAAATAAAACTAAGTTTTATTTTTATTTAATTAATAGATATGGATTTTCATCACCAACTCAATTGATTAATTATATTTAATGCTTACACTGTTCAGTTTGAATTTTTGCGGGCTGTAGTGAGATTCTCAAATCTTGCGTTATAAGGTATAAGGGATTCATAAGTTGTGAATCAAGAGTTTAAAATGCCACTGGAGGCTTTTAGATGGTTTATGCATCATTTTCTAGAAGAATTGGCCTCTCAAGGCTTCAATTCAAGGAGGATCTATTTCTCAAAGGCTTGAGGGTACCAGCAAGCTTGGGTTTCCAGTTAGTTCAACCCTCGCATTTATAAAGGAATGTGAGTCAGTGACTCAAGTAGTGAATTGCAGACCAGTGAATTAAGTTGGAGGTTATTGTTGATGTGCACTGCAAGTGTGAAGAAAGGAAATTGTAAGAGATGTTGTGATATGTAAAGACAAAGAAGAATAATGATTTGTAATTATTGTTCACAAATAAAGAAGATTGGAAATCTAGTAAAACTAGTGTTGTGATTTAAATAAATTCTACTTGATATAACATCACTCCAGCTAGTAGACACTATAATATGTAACACCTATGACATTTTAGGTGAAGAGCTATCAATTGAAACTCTATATAAATATTAACATTTTTAAAGGTCCATTAAGTCAAACAAATTAATAAATAAATGTTTATGTATTAAGCATCCTTTGTTTAAAATTTCTAATAAGGGAGGTAATGAGTTTACACTTTGCCTAGATACAGATTTTCAATTGATTCCTCTTCACTTAAAACATCATCATGGACTGTGTCTACATTGTGTACAAGAATTAGTTTGAAGAAACCTGAAACAAAACACTCATTAGATATACATGTGTTTTAACATTAACATTGAGATGTATGAAATGAATAATAAAAACATCAAATGAGGGTGTCCTGGATCCTCTTAAGAGGACGAAGGGAATAATAATATAGTCTCATACAATTGTTGAGTCAAAATGGATATGAAATATATAATACATGACCAGCTTCATGGTCTTGTGGTCAGAGGTTCTGAACTGCATGAGATCCCAGGTTCAATTCTTGCTCAAACCACAATATTTTCCTCTTTTTTTTATAGGAAATTATTTCTGTGGTCATCCATGATGTGGAATTTAGGTTAAGTTTAGGTTTAAGGTCTCTCCTCATGCTTGATTATCATTTATCACCCATCATGTCATAGGGTCCACCGCTGTGGTCTCGAGGTAGCATGCTGCCTTGTCACGCAGCGGGCCCGGGTTCAATCCCCGGTCGGGGCAGTTTTTCTGGGTGAGGTTTTTATCGGGGTTTTTCCTCACCTGTAAGACAAATGTCAGGAAAACTTTAAGGCCCAAATCGTCCCCGAAATCATATGGCCATCATCATCATCCTCATCCTTATCATTATCATCATCATCATCTTTCACCGGTGTGGAAAGCAACGGGAAGCTACCACACCTACAATTCCCTAGTAAAGCTGCAAACATAGCATGAAAATGCTATGATTGCAGTGAAGGACCTGCCTTCGGGCAGAATTACTATGGATGGATGTCATAGGAGTAACATAACTTTGCCTTACAGACACCCCAAGCTCAGAAGTGGGTACAATTCTGCTAATGTCAGAAATGTTGTAAAGACAACCTGGTGACATTGAATTAAAAAATATTACATTGCAATCTGGGTTATATGAGATATGAGCAATATTGAATTGCAGTGGTCAAGGTCTCCAGAAATTTAGCTCATAGTTTATATTTTCATATTGTGTTATTTTGATATTGTATCTTCTTCTTGTAAGCCCATGTTTCCCTTAACAGAGATTTAGGTGCTCTCCTCCTACAGGGAAGAATTTGAAACCATATTAATTTAGTTATATTACTTGTATTCATATAGATGTCATTTGAGTGGTCTGTGGTCAGCGTTCCACCTCATACTGACATCTAGGAAACCAAGGTAGTACTAGGACGGGAAAATTTGGTAAATTTTGCTTAGAGGCCTTTTCATTTGGGCTTAAGGACCTTTTACGAGCCTGAAAATCTTCGGACTCGGGACCCACGGCTTAAAGTCCCTCCCGGCAAACTTGTTCCTTGGATTTTTCCGTCCTAAAAAAAATCCATCAACCCCGACCGGGTTTGAACTCGCGACCCTCAGGACCAGAGGCAAGGAGCATATTATTTTGTAAAGAGTCATCTTAATTACACTCAAAATTCCCAGATCTCCATATTAAAGTTCTTATCACACACACTTATTTTAAGTGGGGACGATAGGTTGCACAGGAACGGGTGGTAATGCCTATGTTATGAAATAGCGCTCATAAATCCGATAACTTTCCCCATGCTAGTGTGACCATAAGTCATGTAAGAATTAGTGATGAAACCACTCTTGCTTTCCAAAAGTGAATGATCTAAAGAAGGTTCAAATGTTAGATATGATTTCCTCTTAATGAAAAAGATAATCAACAGTACATGGAAACACCAAATCTACTGTGATAGAGTACAAAATCTCAGCTGTCACCCCAAATACACTTAGCATGCAAAAGTTTCTGCTCATAGGACAAAATAAAGGATGTATATATATCTTATTTTGAACTTAAGAGAAAATTAGTACTCCAACATGTTTTATTTATTTCACACAATCGAGGTTCATTTTACTCTTGTATATTACTCTCATTAATATGACCACATTTTGTATGGATGACAGCAGATCATAGCCTTTGCATTTTGACCAAGATTTTAATCAGTGTTTCTGATGTTAATGTAATGTAAACACAACATGGAAACACTTCCAGAATGCATCACTATTTGTTGAAACAGCTACATCTGTTCTGATTTTACTGTCTAACTCATCCGCTAATTCCTCTACTGGTGATACATTTGGTGTTGCAGGCACTAAATCATTCTTTCAATGGTTTTTTTTTTTTCTTTGCATTTAAGGAATTTTGACGTATGTGCAAATAATGTTTTGGACCATTATCCTGCTTCACTATTAAGCCTTTGCTAATAATTCATAATCTTGAGGGTATGACATGATGTGATAGATTTTCTTGTCCACTACTCTGATTAGATCTCCAGTCTCCTCGTTATCAAAACAACCCTAAATCCTAACAGTTACCTTCATGTTTCATTATTGTGCTCTCCAAACATTGGTGACGAACTATCTCATATGAACACCTAACACACTGACGTCAGTTGATATCAAACATTTTGGTTACATCATCCAGAGTATACAGAGTGTTACAAAACTAATCGTTCAAATTAATACAGGAGGTAGAGAACATCAAAAGATGTATTTTTCGATGAGGAATATATGGTCTCAGATGTCAACTTGTAATGTTAGAGAACATTTTGTTAATGGTACTGACATAAGCTGTTGGTTCACAATGCAACAATGAAAAAACTTTTTTTAAAAATATAGGCATTCTTAATGTATTTTAACCTCCTGATTTCGAAAATGATATTCAAAACATCGTATCACCCACAGTTTTTGCACAAGTCGCATATTTTGCAATAATTATGATATACACGAAAATATTATATGAAGCTCAGAAGCATTGCAAATGGTGCTGCCTGTCCATCACTGTATAGTGTTTGTGCAAGGAAGTATGTGTTAATGTTAGTGTACAATGTCTACACGAGGCTGTGTAAACTTTCCTAACTATTTTTGTTATATCTGTGGTGTATTTGTGGTGAAAATAAATGGAAGAAACATTACTGCCTTCGTGAGAAAGGTCTACCATGCCTATTTTGGAGTGAAAATAGGCAACATCAATAAATCATTGGTTCCACAAATCGTGTGTTGTGTGTGTAGTAGATTTACAATGGTGGGCAGCAGGAAAGAAGAAGTCATTGCAATTTGGCATCCCTATGGTCTGGCAGGAGCAACAGAATCATAACTATGACTGCTACTTCTGCTCTTGTAAGGTTAAAGGTTTCAACAAGAAGAGTATTGAGTATCAGAACAACATTCGCCCAGTGATTCGTCCTGTTCCACATGGCCTGGATATACCTATACCATAGCCTCTGCAGACATTACATATGGATGACAGATACTGTGCAGGAGAAGGATGATACTGATTTTGAAATAGGCACATATGAGGGCCCTCTTCTGTTCATTCAGCAAGATCTAAATGATTTTGTTCATGAACTGAGACTAACACAATAAAACAAAGCTCCTAGGGTCAATGCTGCATGAAAGACACATGTTAACAGCTGGTAAGTCCATAACATTTTACAGAATCTAGTGGAAAGAGACAGAATATTCCTGCTCCCTCTGCACGTCAAACTGGGCATGATGAAGCAGTTTGTCAAAGCATTACCTAAGTGTGGCAACTGTTTCAAATATCTATGTAACAAGTTTCCCAACCTGTCAGATGCTAAGTTGAAAGAGAGCATGTTCACTGGACCCGATATTCAGAAACTAATGCCAGATGAAGATTTCCTTCATTCAATGAATGCCGTGGAGCTAGAAGCCTGGATTGCCTTTAAGTTCAAAACTTATTGGAAATAATCATATCCCAGAGTATATCGACATAGATGAGAACATGCTGATGACATTCAAAATGATGGGATACTCAATGAGTTTAAAGCTATAATTTTTTTAATTCACACCTTGTCTTTTTTTTCCTCCAAACCTGGGTATTTGTAAGTGAGGAATAGGACAAAAGTTTCCATCAGGATATCAATGACATGGTACAACGATACCAGGGCACTTGAGATGTTTGAATGATGGGCGACTACTGCTGAGTGCTTCACCGAGAGCACACGGATATTCCTCATAAGAAGAAAAGCAGGAGCCATGCCATGACGTCTAAGAAAACACAGAATGAATTATTTTAATGCTCCTTTTGTACCACATTCTCTGTATGCATCTGTTCACTATGTGTATATTTTAATACGTTGCTGTTTTAAAGCTGTATTATACTTATGCAAGATTCATGTGCCATATGTATGTACTACTTCCATATGTGATATCATTGTTGCAAAAACTGTGGGTCATACGATGTTTTGAGTATCATTTTCGGATTCAGAAGTCGAAATACATAAAGAACTTTTTATATATTAAAATTTGGGAATTTTTAACATTATGAGGTTCAAATTCATAAGAATTAAATTAATCGTGATTATTTCATACCTCATACTTCTATATTTCTTTAAATACAGTAGTTAAAGAAATATAGAAGTATGAGGTATGAAATAATCACGATTAATTTAATTCTTATACATAAAGAACACCTACATTTTAGAAAAAAGTTTTGTGACCTTGCAATTTGTTACACTGTGTGTCGGCTGAGGTTGTCCTGTGGCCTAGCCATCTGGATCACCTCACCTTACGTGTTTGGATTTCTTCCTCTGGGGACATATGAAGGAGCTGGTATATGAAACTGTTATGAAAACAGAATAAAACTTCATCACTAGAATTTCCATCACTGCTGGGACCATTGCAGACATGCCAGGAATCTTCGACTGAACATGACAATCAATGTCAGACAATATAATGCATGCATGTCAATTCCTGTGATGCTGCTGCTGTAATTAGCAAGTTAAACTATCTTCTGTGTAAATTGTCCCTAACATTACAAGTTGATCCCTATTAGGTTCGTCTTCCGGGCATATAGGCCGTGGTCCAGTCGTTCTTCTACTCGACGTTTCGTCTACTGCTGCGGTAGACATCTTCAGGAGATAGTGCGTGCTCTCTGTGAACTCCTCAACAGTCGGCTGCAGACTGGCTGGTCGTTGGAAACTCCCTCCCTATTTATAGGCACGGCCCCTGGTGGAGAGGCGGTTTTCTGCGCGGTCCGTGTTGCGTGCTGTTTTGTCCAAGCTGTCGCTAGCAGAAGTCATAGGCTTCGTTGTCGTATTGTGCAGTGCCGGGATCCAGATTTTGTTTATCTTCATGGTTTCTTCTTTTTCGTTAAAGGAATTTTTGTGTTTATATATTTCAATGGCTTCTCTGTACAGTCTGGTGTAATAATGTGATGTTTGGGACAATACCTGTGTTTCTTCGAATCTTATTATATGTTCTTGGTTGTTCATCCAGTGTTCCGCTACGGCTGATTTTTCTTTTTGTTTTAGTCTGCAATGCCTCTTGTGTTCTTGCAATCTTGTGGTAACCATTCTTTTTGTTGTGCCGATATAAACCTGTCCACAACTGCAAGGGATGCGATATATACCGGCAGTACTTAACGGATCTCTTGTATCTTTGGCTGGGCGCAGTATATTGCTGATTTTTTGTGTTGGCTTGTAGGTTGTAGATATGTTATATTTATTTAATATTCGACCAATTCTCTCCGTTATAGTCTTGATATATGGTAGGTACACCTTACCCTTTGCCTCCTCCTTGTTCCCAGACTGTACAGAGAAGCCATTGAAATATATAAACACAAAAATTCCTTTAACAAAAAAGAAGAAACCATGAAGATAAACAAAATCTGGATCCCGGCACTGCACAATACGACAACGAAGCCTATGACTTCTGCTAGCGACAGCTTGGACAAAACAGCACGCAACACGGACCGCGCAGAAAACCGCCTCTCCACCAGGGGCGTGCCTATAAATAGGGAGGGAGTTTCCAACAACCAGCCAGTCTGCAGCCGACTGTTGAGGAGTTCACAGAGAGCACGCACTATCTCCTGAAGATGTCTACTGCAGCAGTAGACGAAACGTCGAGTAGAAGAACGACTGGACCACGGCCTATATGCCCGGAAGACGAACCTAATAGGGATCAAGACGCCGGCCGTGAAAGCCTACAGTTATACATTACAAGTTGACTTTAGAGGCCATATTTATATTCCTTATCAAAATATACTTGTTTTGTTGTTTTCTACCTCCTGTATTAATTTGAACAAATAGTTTCAGAACACTCCTTATTTTTCAAATCTTCAAAGGTTCAGTTCTTGAGTATCTTCATCCAATCAAATCTTTTATTTTTGTTTTCTGCCCTTAGCAATGGTTTCTGTGGAACAAACATCCATTCAAATTAGCAGTTCAGAGATATGTTTTCACGGTGTTTATGTTTACTGGATTCTTTTAGTGTGTTAATTTATGCAGTCAAAGCAGTAGCTGGAAATTTTCTATTTTGTTTACTGCACACTGTGATTGACAAATTCTCTTGCTTGTATGTCACCTCTGGCCTTCCAGAGAATGCTTTACTAATTTTGGATCCAGTTTACCCAAAGTTTATTGCACTCTCAATTCTGATTTTTTAAGTCTGGCTTCAATTTTCTTTCAAGAATATCCTTCCTCATGTAGAATTTGTATTTTACCATGCAGTTTTTCAGTATACTCTTTCTTCACTCTTGTCATGAACTCGGATTTGAACATTGGGCTACTTTACCCTATCCATGATAAACTGAGACTGAAAGTTTGCAGTTGTAGGTACCATCATGTACCTTGTTGCATACTGTTATGTTGCTCTGAGGAAGATGTTGAGGGGATCTTATACCTCTATTTGAAGTACAAGCTAATCCTAACTTTATGTAAATTTGTCAAATTCTAGTCCTCAATCATTATAGATACTATCCTTTTTCACTATAAATACATAGATTAATTATTTTAATATTCAGATTCACTTAAATGCCATCAGACATTCATTTTATTTCATTTTCTGTTATGTGCAGAGACTTTTGCAAGCTAGTGTATTTCCAACACTACTGGACACAAACAACATCAACACAGAACATTGTCATGATGAAAGTTAACAATTAAATTGTACCTGTTGGTAGGTGCCGTCGTCCTCAACTTTGTTAATATATTGTATATAAAATTAACTGGAGCGCTTTCGGAAGTTACCTTCCATCTTCTGCAGGTTGAGTTTCCACTACTTGTTGTTGTTGTGTACGGTGATGTATACTCCAACTGTTTGTAGCAGCAACTGTCTTGTTTTTGACGATCTCGTATAATGGGTTTGACTGGGGTGCGTTCTCATTAAGAAGTGAGGTGTTGTTTGTTTCCTTTATAATTTCGAGGTCTTCAAATATATTTATCCTAGCTGGAATGTTTTCTCGGTGGATTATCGTGAGAATGTTTTCAATTGTGTTCTTTCGATGACCTGCGTTAATGAGATGTTTAGCATAGCTTGATTTATCACCCGCGTGTATAAAATCTTTTAGATGTTCTTTATAACTTGTATTGAAATTTCTGCTTGTCCTGCCAATATAACGTAATATAACACAATTGAAAACACTCTCACGATAATCCACCGAGAAAACATTCCAGCTAGGATAAATATATTTGAAGACCTCAAAATTATAAAGGAAACAAACTACATCTCACTTCTTAATGAGAACGCACCCCAGTCGAACCCATTATACGAGATCGTAAAAAACAAGAAAGTTGCTGCTACAAACAGTTGGAGTATACATCACCGTACACAACAACAACAAATAGTGGAAACTCAACCTGAAGAAGATGGAAGGTAACTTCCAAAAGCCCTCCAGTTAATTTCATATACAATATATTAACAAAGTTGAGGACGACGGCACCTACCAACAGGTACAATTTAATTATTAACTTTCATCATATGACTTCACCTCAATGGAATTTGATATGAATTTCACTAGTATACACTCACTACTCTTATTGGATACGTCCATCATTCTGCCATTCCAATTAAATATTAAATATTTAATAGTTCATTAACTAACAGAATTCTTGACACGACTGGTCTATAAGATCCTTGGCCTACCAGTGCTGCTGGTCTCACATCCATTTTTGTTAATCATAGAAATGGATTATCTTTTAGCCATTATTGGGGTGACATTTGGTCAGCAAGTTGAGTACTCCAACCATTGTTGCTGGTTTTCTCTTCTTGGGGCTGCTACTTTTTTAAATATAATGTGATCCCACTACAGGGCTTAGGAGACACTTGGTGTCATAGGGATTGAGACTTGGGGGTCATAGGGATTAAGACTCCCCTTTTCTAGACATTCGGCACTTGATGTCAGACAGATGCGTTCTAAAGGTCTAAATATGCAAATGCATATGTAACATGCAAATGTATATAATCCAGTCTCTAATTATCAGTTTGTGTTTCTTTCCTGTAAATTCCAAATTATATTTTCCTTTTTTTCTTCATTTCTGATTAATTTTAGGTCTAAAAATGGAATTTGTTGGTTATTTTCCAAATGTATGTGATTGACTATTGCTATGATATCGTCCACATATCTACATCAAAATTTAAAAATCAAAGGGTAAGCTTTGATTATCTGACATATATTTAATATTATATTTGTCACTAACATTAAAGGAAAATTTAATATTTTAAGAGAAAAATTAATGTTAGTTAATTAACATTAGTTTTTCCATCCTACTTATTATTCTTCAATCGTCAAAATAACTAACTGGTTGAATTTAATATTTGTACGAAATAACACTAAGGGTCGTATCTATGAATGCATTAGACCGTAAAAGTCATTCTCTGCTGAGAAAGTTGCATCCAAAGACGTTTTTGCGTACTCAAAAGTAAGTTCATGCGATAATAATTGTCGAAGTTCCTAAGTTACCTGGCAAGGTGACTTTGCAGAGAACGAATTGTGAGCAACCCGATGGGAACCAATGGTAACCGATGTACTTTGAAACCTTGCTGCTTTATCCAAGATGTCGAACCTTGAAGACTTCGATCATGTTTCGGTATATGCAGAGAAGAGGAATTTGATAGAGTCTACCAAAGAATTCAACTGGAAGAACAGGCGAATCGGCATAATATCACGCGATGCAGACATCATCGTATACGGTTTTATTTGCGGGATGCAAGCATAAATGCATTCCTCTAGCAGACGAAAATAACAGAAGTGGTTTTATCGCTGAGAATTCTGGGTAATTTCTTGCCAATATTACGAAAAAAAACTACTTTCATGTATGACCAGTCAGCGACTTGCTAATTCAAACTTTGCATGTGCTCACGGAAAACTCAACTCTCCAGAGACTAATGTGTTCGCATGCGGCACTAAGAGGTTTCTTTTAATTATTATGAGTTAGTTATTTTGACTCACCTCATTTTTTAATATCAGGTCAGTCAAAATAACTAACTCATAATAATTAACTGGTTGAACTTAACATTATGAGGTACATATTAATTTTTTTCTTAAATTTAACAAATTAGTTGCCTTTGTCAGATTTCAAATAAACAACGTTATTTTAAATTAATGTTGGGAAGTAAACATTATGAGGTATAATCATTAAAATTCATTGGAGAACATTTTGTTTAAACAACTCACCTCACAGGATTCATGCTTCCAAGTTACCACGGTTTCAAACACAGTCGTGTTCATATATTGACTTAGGCTTTCATGGCCGGAGTCTCAAAGACAACCCTTGAGGATGCCGGACGCAGTCTCTGGCAAAACATCGGGGAACTACAAGCCTCAAGACCATGGCCAACAGTTCGGAAATCTTCTACAAGATCATCACAGTCGTGTTCATCCTCAGCCATAACTCCAACTGACAAAATTCTTCGGCTGTCAACTGTTCTATTGTCACAATTTTCAGTGCTGCCATCTATGGTTGAATTTATGAACTTCAAAATCAAAGTAATTTCGTTAGGAATATCAAAATTCATTTATCTATCTTTATTTTTCTGAATGTATATCTTCTCCCAAACTGTCAATTCCAAAGGCTTCTCTACTTGTTTTAAAGGTTTAGCTTCTCTTCCAATTTTATGAAGCATGAATCCTATGAGGTGAGTTGTTTAAACAAAATGTTCTCCAATGAATTTTAAGCTTTTAATGTTACTTCTTACAAATATTAATTATTAAAATTACATATTCAATATTAGAGATTTCTCCCAAAATTAAAATCTAGGGATCAAAATTAGGTTAATGGGACTTACCATTCCACAGCTATATGTATGAAAGCTTCGATTTTGTCGTCATGTGCCGTGGATTGATCTAGATTGCAAAGAACTTCAGCTAGTGCTGTAGCTTGAGCGTTGCCTATAGCTGCAGCCTGTAGTTTAGAATACAGAGCTGTAATGACAAGTTGTACCAACACTGAGCCTGCAAGTGGATGTACATCAGCTGGCAAAGCATCCTCCAGCACAATGGCTGCTCGTAGCACTGCCTCTGGCAGACAATCAGCAAGTTGTATCAAGCAATCCATGGCAACACCCACTGCATTGCCACTCACATTCATCAATGTCTCCACAACAGGAGATAATATTGGTTCTAATGGAGATATCAAGGCTTCCAGCCATGGTGGTCGACCAAGATTCCACACCTGCAAAATTCATTAAAATTGATATAGAAATTGAACACCCCAGATAGTAAAAAATCTGGAATTTATCAAATTAGTTTTTAGAGACTGCAATAAAGTATACATAGGAAAAAACAAAAAAGGAATTTGGACACTCACACAAAGAAACTCTTTAGAAATATTAAAAACGGTGAAATTGAAAAATCAGCTATTGCAGCACATAGTTTGTTGGAGAGTCATAAAATTGAAAAAGAGGCCAAACTTATAAAACATTTGGAAAAACCTTTAGAATTGACAGTTTGGGAGAAGATATATATTCAGAAGAACAAATTTAAATCCATGAATTTTGAAATTCCTGATGAACAGGACCTGATCTCGAAGTTCATCAAATCAACACCAGATGGCAATATTATAGATGGAGATTCCAACAAAAATCCAGTAGTCATAATGTCGGTTGAAAATGGAAGGGAAGTGACCTTTTGAAAACGCAGTTCCCACATTAAAAAAACATAATCTATGAGGTAAGATGTAAAACATGATCCATTCTTCATAACCATTTATTTATATCCAATAACAGGATCTTGATTGTCATATCATTACCCTTTGTGTTTCCCAGACTATGTCTGCAGCTTCTTTGATATAACCTTTAAACAGAAGAATACAATCAATAAATGAATCAGATTATACAGTTCACCTCATATTTTGTAATCTCTTCAGGGCTAGTTTCCTCATTATTAACTTCCATCATCAACATACAATTAATTTATAAAGTTTATTATTATACAACTATTGGGCGCCCCTTAACTACACTGCTCAAAAAAATTAGGGATATTGTAGAATAACCTATTAAGACTATGTTTTTAGGAACAGTAATATATGCAATCACTTTCTATTACTCCAAAAGAATGTCAACAAGAGTTTGAAGTCATTACGTAACCTCTGTACCACACCAGATGTCAAAGAGATCCTGATTAGGAATATGGCAAACAAACAAAGCAACATTAACATGGGTGAAAATGTTTCTTTAGTATGGTGTATGGTCTCCTCGAACGGCCAGCACTGCCTCACACCTGTATGGCATTGATGCAATGAGGTTAGCAATGAGTTCTTGGGGGATACGTGGCCACTCTTCCATAAGAGCAATGTGCAGCTCTGGAACAGTTGTGGGAGGTGCTGGACTGCCTGCAATGCACCTGCCTAATGCATCCCACACATGCTCAATCGGATTTAAGTCCGGGGAGGAAGCTGGCCATTGCATACGCTCGATACCCTCCACTTCCAGCATGTCGTCCACCAAGCCAGCTCTGTGGGGTCGTGCATTATCGTCCATAAAAAGAAAAGAATCACCTATGGCATCAGCATAAGGCATGACAAAAGGTCGGAGAATCTCATCTCTATACTTTACCGCAGGCAAAGTACCACCTTGGATAACGTAGAGGTCCGTATGTCCACCACTACTGACTCCTGCCCACACCATCAATCCACCGCCACCATATGGGGATCTTTCACGTACAAAAGCTGGATTGTTTCGTGTCCCTTTTTCTCTCCAGATGAATACACACCGACTATCACATTCCATGTTGAATCGCGACTCTTCAGAAAAAAGAACTGATCTCCATTCAGCATGCCTCCACCCACGATGTTCCTCCGCCCAGTTTCTGCGATCTCTACGGTGTTGTGGAGTTAACCTGGTACACACCATGGGCCTACGGGCATAGAGACCACTTCCATGCAGTCGATTAGGGACAGTTTGAGTTGACACCCTGCGTCCTGTTGCTGTTTGAAGTGTATTTCGCAGTTGAGTTGCATTCTGCTGTCTATTCCGACGGGCTGTTAACAAGAGGTAATGGTCATCCCTTGCTGTTGTTGCCCTTGTCGACCTTGTCCGGCTCTTCTGTGAACAGTATGTTCTTTGAAAATGATTCCAAAGACTGGAAATCACGCTTTGAGACACCCCAATGGCTTGTGCCACCTCTTGTTGTGTCTGTCCAGCTTCCATCCTTCCTATGGCCCTCCAAGCCATAGGTTCACTAAATCACGTTGTCGAGGCATCACTGTTCCCTAAGGCAAGTCATTCACTAACATCTGAAAACTGGACTGGATTTAAAAACCCGCGAACAAAATCATTCAGCAACCCAACTACCACCCAACTACCCTTTCACATCAACAGTACAGACAACTGCCCTCTGGTGTGGTACCGAGGTTACGTAACAACTTCAAACTCTTATTTACATTATCTTGGAATAATAGAAAGTGATTGCATCTAATACTATTCCAAAAAACATAGTCTTAATAGGTTATTCTACAATATCCCCTAATTTTTTTGAGCAGTGTAGATGGAGGGATACAGTATCTTGATGTGGATATAGGTCTATGGTCTAATTCCATGACATAGAGGAAGAAGAAGATTATTATACAATTTAACGAGTAATGGGCATAATTGTCACTATATCACTGTATTACTGCTATCCTTTTCTACATTTTTACTACTGGTTTCACCTCTATCTACAACAGTAATAGGCCTTATTATTTCATCCTCATTTTCACCCAACATCTAATTCTATATCACTGTAACTATTCTAGCACATTCAGCAAACTGTATTGTAACTTGAGATCCTTTCACTACAACTTTTTTCCTGATAACTTTGGCACAAATAAACTATATGAAACCATGGTGAAAGCTAGATCTCTTGTAATATTGATAGGTTTCTTTTTTAGAGAAGTGTACAGTGTTTGTTTTTTATTTCATCAATTTTTTGTTGTTGTTGTTCTGTGCTACATTTAGACTGCAGGAGAATTTAAGAATGAGAGACCAAGTTCCTTGAGTGGTTAGGAGAGAAATAAAAAAAATATGCATGGCTTGTTATACTTGGTAATAATCATGAATGTTTTTGTGAGAATATGTGGAGACAAGCAAGAAAATATTTCACTGCAGTCTATACAAACTTTTACAAAGGTTAGTCTTTTTGAAAAACGCTGTAAAATTCACTTCTGCTTATTGTAACATTTTAAAAGTAAATAATATATGTTTCACAAATCTATAAAGGAAATATTTATCTTTCTAATGGTGTTTATTTCATTAAGTTACCTTAAAAGCAAAATTTGCATGCTTCCTTTTTGAGAAAATTGTCTCCGAATTTAAATCCCCTTGGGTAACCTATGGGAAGCTTTGGTGATTTAAATGACTGCCTGTGGATGAGTTTAATAAATTTAGAATAATAATTTTTTTTTTTAATTATATTATTTTTGGTCTGGACATCTTACCTCAGACCAAAAATAATATAATTAAAATAACCTCAAAATATAACTTCCTAAAATTAAATATATTTTTTTTATAAGCAATATTCCACAATACAATGTTTCTCCTTCAACCCAAAGCGATATCACAAAAAAAATAATAATACTACCAAAGAAGATTCTTGATTGGAAAGCTAATGGAAGAAGTGGAAGAGGCAGACTAGAGAACATTGGATAGATGGAGTAAGGAGAAGTATGGTAGATATTTGAGGGAAGAAGATGCTTTAGACAGGAACCTCTGATGACAAATTACTTTGGGCTGAAGGAGAAACATTGTATTGAGGAACATTCCTAATAAAAAAAAATAATAATATAATTATCATGATATCATTACTCATGGTCCACTGTGTGTGTGTCTAATGCCACCCACTAAACTTTATGTGCTTCAAGTTCTGCGCTGTGCAAATAGATGGTATTAATGTAGTCTATTTTCAATTTATGCACAACTTCAGCAGACCAGATGATGTATTTTCATATTGTGTACAGAGAGGAATGTGTTTGTTTATGTTTGTATAATCTAAAGTGTTTTGTATGAGGCAAGATGATGAAGAAAAGGGAGAAATTGAAACCTGATGCCGGTGTTGGCTTATTCAAATTTGCAGTGCTTGTATTTTTCATCAGGTAATTGCTTTTACTGCACAAAATATTTTTCATCAGATATGAACTTATCATTATTTCATAACAAATGATATAAAATTGACTATTTAACTCATGCCGCAAATGGGACTCAATGACCAATCACATTTCAATGATTTCTGTTTTACAACCAATCAGAGTCGTGTTTCACGAAATATTTATCAGTGTTATGATTACCATATTAAAGAAGGCTCCTCCTTTTTAATATTCTGAACAGGTATGACCATTATTTTGCAGTGACTGAGGCAACAGCAAAGCCGCCATATTTGAATGTTCAAAATGGCAGAAACAAAGATTTGGCTGCGCTTCAAATGAAGATATAGACGAAATACAAATTTGACAATTGTGTTTTTAAATAATGATATTACCGAGTTCTTTTTGATAATTCTGTGTTCAATAATTGTGTTTTTAAATAATGATTTTACCGAGTTGTTTACTAAAAAATAAATTAATAACCTATAATTTTGGTTATAATATACAGTTTGATGTGTTTAATTTTTTCTCCACTAGGATGCATTCTTATAATATTGTGATGATATTTCAAGTTTCCCACGCCAGATGGCAATATATATAACAAACATTATATGATCTTGTTGCAGTGGATGGAGAAACGAAACATAACGTTTCTCATTTGTTTTCAAACATCACCGTTTACATTAAATAAATAAATATTTTAAAGTAACTATATTTAGATAATGATTTGTGAGTAAATAGCTTAATTTTATTCGTTAAATAGTCCTAACAAATGCCACTCTTGATTTCCAAATTCTCTAGATAAATTCACTCCTCACTTCGTGAGTCGTGAATTTATCGATAATTTGGAAATCACTCGTGGAATTACTTATGATAAATATATCGTCGCTTAAGAAACAATACCGCATAACTAACAAAATGAACATTTTACACGAGAAACAAAAAACTGTTTACTTTTCCCCTATGCATTGAAACCATTGTATCTATAAGTTTAGCAAGGTCATGGTACAGAATTGCATCCCATTCTATGTTAGAACTGAGCGCACTTCTTCCGTGATGCTAACAGTATAAAAATGTCAATTTCACCAAAAGTGTCAGTTACGTGGTATTGTTTCTTAAGCGACAATATGGATATGAGGTGAGGTATAGAGAATTTTAATTTAAATCTTAAATTAAACCTCAGTGATTTTTCCTATAAAAATTCAATTGATGCCTGCAAAAATTTAGAAAAACACTTCTCTTAAACGTTAAATTAATTTGTATTTTATGAAATTTGTATTGACCACGAGCTTATAATCTATGAAGAGACCATATTTGTAAATGTAGAGGAAAGAAAATATTACCTGTATGTCATGAACTGTGTTTCAAATTGAACCAATTCTTTGTTCTTCTTGCACAAGTGCATAGAAGAATCAGGAAAATGGCAGAGCAAAAGCATCGAAAACAATATTGAAAAAATTCATTGTGAAGAATTTTGCATATAAAATTCTGTGGATTTCTCTTAAAACTTAGATTATGGTGTTATTTTGCATTATCATAGGTTTTCACATTATTTCATTATTCAAAAATTTTTAGAGGTTGTGGTATTAAGAAATAGTACAAGAAAATGACAAAATTAAAGCATTTTGTATTATTGGAAATTGTGAATTTTATGAACCTCCACACATAGGTATGAATACGAGGGAGGACATGTCATTTCTTTGTTACAAAATGTATGAATGAATTTGCTATACAGGTAATAGAGGTGAGTCAAAATAACCAACTCATTAATAATTAAGGTACTAGAGTATGTCTTTTTTAGAATATATATATAATATGAGCCTCATCTCATCCTAGCCTATCTAAATTTCGAACTCAATGTTCACAACTGCTCTACCATTTGTGTTGATTTGATTCAAGAGGTCCGGACAGATTTAGAACATATTCTGCTGAATCTATAAATAATATAAATTGTCATAGAAATACTCTAAAGTCACTATTACCTTGGGTGAAATATTTCAATTCATCTTATCCACACCTAAGCTATGGACTATTGCACAGCTTGTATATAGTTTACATAGGAAAAATCACCAATCAACTCTTCAAGTAGTGTAACTATGCAGTGGAATCATGTCATCAGCTACGGCTGGAAACATGTAATGAAGAATGATGAGGTCCAGACATACTATATTAAAGTAATCTTAATATTTAATAGAAAAAAAGTCTCACCTCTCGTCTGTCAAGACATGAGCCCCAATTGTGTGAATGTTTCTCTAGAGCAGGAATGAGAACAGAAGCCAAATCTTGTTGACTTCCAAAGACAGCTACAATGTGTACAAGTGAAGTGACTGTCATCGATGGTGGCAGAAATATTTGTGAAGGATTTGTGGCCAGAGAGCAATCACCTCCACCACTGCATAAAAATCCGTCACATTGTTCAAATGTTACAACTTTATTCTTATCTGAAAAAAAAAAAAACAATCGTCCCGATATTACAATGTAACTCATTTGATATACATTTGCATTTATAACGCCGATTGTCACATATAGACCCACCTAACAAAGAGAGATCTTCTACAAATAGAGTCTCTGTCTGTCAAAATACACATTGTCATGCCTCATATATGAACTGGTGCGGGAACCCTTCTATATTGAAGAGCTGCGACAAGATCTACATCTGCAGTCCACAGAAGCATACAAAATTGCAATTGAGGAATTAAGGTGAAGGAAAGACCAAATCTGGATGGAATTCTACTCCGCGGACACTATGATGACAACAGATTGGAGACAAGCAGAATATGACCTCAGACGTGTGATGACAAGGTTGGGAACACATGGGTTTCATCATAAGATCTCTAGGATCAAGAAACATCATGAACCAGACTCCTAGTGCATCTGTGAGCTGTGCGATAAACACTGCAACTGTTACCATGTTGTGTCATGTCAGAAGTGAGACATGACCCTGAGGGTTTACTGTGAAGGGAACTGAACGGTGGATGCTGGTGAATGAAAAAATGACTTTATGCACATTGTGCACTCTTCATTATTATTATTATATATTTGCACTTGTGGTACTGTATATATGTAAGTTCTATAGCTGCACAGCAGGATAGAGGGAAGAGTGAAATCCAGAAAATGTGAAAGGAAAGAAACTCAGGTTAATCATCACTTCAGAGGAAGAGATTGTAATAGAGATTACATTTAAACTTAGTAGCAAGTAAAACTAGGAGGTCTAATAATTAAATATTAAAAATTTAACACCTCACCTCATATTTTGTCTTCTTTTTAGAACGGTTTCAGAATTATTCCATCTTTAGTATTTTCATGACCAATTTTCTGTCGTGGTGATGCACTGCTCCATCCTCCATCTGTTGGTAAGACTGATGAACATCCAAATCAAATCACATTACTGGGATTTTCAAAATTCATTAATTTCTCCTCCTCTTTTTTTTTAATGCAGATTTTTTTCCCAAACCATGAGTTCTTGAGGTTTTTCTATTTATTTTATTAATTTAGCCTTTCATTCAATTTCATGATTTTCTGATTAAGCATCAGCAACTACGGTAGATTTGTCTACTTCCTCATTTTTAATATTCTTAAGATGTTCCTTCATCCTGGTTTTTCAAATTTATTTTTATTTTCTATGTAGATTTTGTCACAATTCCTGCATTTTATCTAAAAAATCCTTGTTTTGTTTTCTTCTTCCTTTTTCTCATTTTAATTCAATATATCACCCAATGGAACATCATAAGTTTCAAATTTTTTTTTTAATTTCAATGTAAGACTGGCACCAAAAAATGACTTTGGCCTAAATACTTACTTACTCACTGGCACTATCGAACCCGTAGGTTCATGGCCGCACGGACATAAGCTCTCAATACATCCCTATTCTGAGATAATGCTTTCCAATCATTCCCTATATAATCTACTTACCCCAAATCATAGTTAATGTTATTCTCCCACCTCATTCTTGGTCTACCAACTAGACGTTTTTCCTCTGGCTTTCCTATAAGAAGCTTCCATGCAAGTCTTTCATTCCCCATATGTGCAACATGTCCTGCCCATTGCAGTCTACGAGACTTAACTGTTCTTATTATATCTGGCTTCCTATAAAGACCATGTAGTTCATTGTTATGTAGTCTTCTCCATTCACCCGTTTGTTCATCTCTCCTTGGTCCAAAAATTCTCCTAAGTACCTTATTCTCAAATACTCGCAATCTCCTTTCCTCCCTTAAAGTAAGAGTCTATGTTTCGCATCCATATAATATAACTGGTAGAATAATAGTTTTATATATTTTCAGTTTAACGTTTTTTGAAAGGAGTTGGGACATCAAGAGTCTCTGCAATGCATAATAGCATGCATTTCCAGAATTCAGCCAATGGTTAATTTCTTTGTGCATCTCATTCCTATTTGTGATTATTGTTCCTAGGTATTTGAATTCAGCCACTTCCTCAAAATTTCCCTCATTTGTCATTAGCTGTCCATTTCCATTATATAATGTATTTCTACGTGTGGCCATATATTTAGTTTTTTTGATATTTACTTCCAGTCCTAATTCCTTAGTGTTACTCAATAGTGTATGCGTGTTGTCCTTTAGTATCTCCTTGCTATCGGCCAATAATACTACATCATCAGCATAAACCATTGAGTTGTAAGCCTTCCTCATTCTCTAAAGATTTAATGGCATGCTCTAGTACAAAATTAAATAGTAGAGGAGATAGTGCATCTCCTTGCTTCAACCCACTGTGGATTTCAAAACTGTCCAAAAACTATTTGCCTACACGCACCCTACTCTTTGTGCCATTTAGAGACATTCGTATAAGTCTAATTAACTTTTTAGGAATTCCGAACTCCAGCAGAATACTATATAACTTCTCCCTCTTAATTGAATCTTATGCTTTTTTGAAGTCAACATATAGTTGATGTACAGTACCATTATATTCCCATTTCTTTTCTAAAATCTGTCTTATACTAAAAATCTGATCTGTTGTAGACCTGTTTCTTCTAAATCCACATTGATGATCTCCTAGAATGTCATCAATATAGGGAGTAAGTCTGCTGACTAATATATTTGTTAGAATTTTGTATGAAGTTGAAAGTAATGAGATGCCCCTGTAGTTGTTGCAATCAGTTTTATCTCCTTTCTTATAAATTGGTATGAAAATTGATTCTTTCCATTCATCTGGAAGAGCTTCTTTTTCCCAAATCATACTAAGCAACCAGCGTATCTTGTCCATCAATTTTTCTCTTCCTGATTTTATTAGTTCTGCTGGGATCTCATCTGAACCTGATGCTTTATACATCTTCAATTTTTCAATCGCCATTTCAACCTCTAATGCACTTGGTTCTGCGACTAGCATTTCTGTGTCTGTAAATGATCCTCCTCAATGTCCTGTTCTGTATGTACATTTAATAGCTGATTTAAGTAACTTTTCCATCTACTTAATATGCTCCTGGAATCTGCAATCACATCCCCATTTTCATTCCGAATTATGTTTGTTCTAGCCTGAAACCCTTTCTTCTCTATACTAATTCCCTGATATAATTCTCTAATGTTCCTATTTTTTGCGTTCATTTCAAGATCATTAATCTTCTCTCTCAAATATTCCCTCTTTTTACTCCTTAGTAACTTGTTTGGTTTCCGTCTAATACTCCCCAGTTGCTCTAAATTTACCTCATTTGGCTCGTGTAA
Organism: Diploptera punctata; assembly: GCA_030220185.1. Lineage (NCBI taxonomy): Eukaryota > Metazoa > Arthropoda > Insecta > Blattodea > Blaberidae > Diploptera > Diploptera punctata. The sequence goes on along the minus strand of JASPKZ010001381.1, from coordinate 61,785 downwards.
CCATATCATTTTTGCTAGCTTTCTTTTCTTTACAATATTGGCACATTCCTTATCAAACCATTTCTTGTTTTGCCTCTTTTTTAAACAACCAATGCTTTCTGATGCTGACAATTTAATAGTATTTCTTATAGCCTCCCATTCTTTATTTATATCAGTTTCTTCTTCACTTGCCACATTGTCATCTGAAGTTTCTAGTACTTCAAATCTATTAGCAATTTTGATTTGATATTTTTGCTGCATTTCATTAATTTTCAAGTTTTTTAATTCAAATTTTACAGAATCATCTTTAGCATTTGTTCCTCTCATTAGCGATAGCCGTTGTCTGATTTTCACTCTGACCAGATGATGATCCGAATTGCAGTCTGTCCCTCTAACTGATCTAACATCGATGATGCTACTGTGCCAGTGTTTGTCCACTAATACATGATCTATCTGGTTCTGAGTTTCTCCATCTGGAGACGTCTAGGTGTATTTATGAATATCCTTATGCTGAAATGTTGTGCTCTTAACAATGAGATTCTTTGATGTGGCAAAGGTGACTAATCTAACCCCATTGTCGTTACTATCTTCATGAAGACTGAATTTGCCTACCGTTGGTTTGAATATATCTTCCCGCCCTACATTTGCATTAAAATCTCCTAAGACAATTTTCATATGATATCGTGAAAGGCTATCAAATAAGCATTCTAATTCTTCATAGAACTCATCCTTGATCTTGTCATCTTTATCTTCTGTGGGGGCATGTACATTTACAATTATAAAATCATGTTGTTTACCCTTTAGAATTATGTATGACATCCTATCACTAACAAACTTAATATCTCGGATAGCGGATAGGATCCTCCTTCTGACTAAAACACCCGTTCCAAATGCAGGTCTTTCTGCACCCCCATAGTATAATGCAAAGCTTCCTGATTCCTGACTACCTTCTCCTGGCCACCTAACTTCCTGTAAAGCGACTATATCCAGGGTGATTTATCTAATTCCCGCGTTAATATCACTAGTGCCCCGCTATTGTATAAAGTCCTAACATTCCATGTTCCTAGGTACATATCCCTGTGTTTGAGCCTTTGGCACAGGTTCCCTGAAGTAGTCCCCACCCGGAGAACCGAATGGGGGACTATTTGACCTCCAGAAAATTTTACCCCAGTTGAACCCATGTCTGCATTTCTTAACGGTTGTATTTTTATGGTGAAAGATCGTCACTTTTTCGACCAAGGTACTTTTTTCGTCTGGCTTATCACCTTCGACCAGTCCGGCATGGGTAACCCTATCGGCAGCAATGCTACCGCCGGCATAGCTCTCAGGATCATTTAAGCATGCAAGCCACTCCCACCACGACAAGGTAAAGATACCATGGAAGGACTTTAGCCTAAATAGAATAATCAAAAATAAGAAAAATGCAAGAAGAAAATAAATCAAGTATTTATCAGATAAAATGTAGAGATTTTGTGATAAAATCTTCATAGGGAAAACAAAAATAAATTTTAAAATCAGAGTGTTAAAAATTGGGAAGTAGAAAAAGCTACAGTAGTTGCTCATGCTTGGTCAGAAAATCATCAGACTAAATTAATTAATAAAACAAAATACAAAAAACGTAAAGAGCTCAAGGTTTGGGAAAAAAAAATCCATGTTTAAAAAATAAGGAGAAATTAATGAATCTTGAAACTCCTTGGGAATGTGATTTGATTTGGAGGTTCGTCAATCTACCAACAGATGGAGCAAGAAGTAGTGCATCACCACGACAGAACAATGGCCATGAAAATACTAATTATGGAATAAATCTGAAACCGGTCTTAAAAGAAGACAAAATATGAGGTGAGATGATTTTTATTATTTAATTAGAGATTGAATTTAATTTAGATATTTAATTAAGACACTCTTGAATCCGTTTGTATAAAATCCTTGCAAAACCTTCATTTGTTATAGGAATGAAGCGTGGACAGTAAGACAATGTGACAGGAGTAGAATCACAGCAAGTGAGATGTGCTGAACAGCAGGCCACTTCAAGTATGATCACATCAAAACAAAGACATACTACAGGAACTTAACATGGAGCTCATTATGGATTATAACTATAAATACCAAGATAATTGGATATAGCAGTGAGATGGATGCCCAGAGATTAGATCTCCAGGGCAATTTTGAACTACCAACCACAGGGAAAAAGATTGATTGGATGTCTGCCAAAAAGATGGAAGGAGAATTTTTGTAGACATAACAGTTCTTAAAAGTGGAATGTAAGCTTTCACGGCCGGTAATCATGGTAGTAAAAGATTCCGGGCTATGTGGCCGTGGTCTATAACTGGCGTTTCTTCCAGACGTTTCACCCTCAACTGCGGAGGGCATCTTCAGTGGCGAGCGCTTCAAGCTGTTGTTTCACTGTCGTAGACTCGACTGCGAATGAACAGCAGAAATCTGGACACTCTTATTTATACTAGTGCTGACGTCACGTGAGTCGCAGCTGTTTGGATCGACGTCATCATACTGGCTCTGATTGGTTCGGAACTCTCTCCTTGTTATTGGTAGGTTTTGACTTTCTATTGTCTAATGTGCAATACCAGGCTTTGGCTAGTTTTATTCCTTCATCTTTTCTATTGAAATTGTCCTTGTGTTTATAAATTTCTATGGCCTCTCTGTATAATCTTGGGAAATAATATGGTGTTGTGGCTAAAACTTGTGTTTCATCGTAGAGAATCTGATGTCCGTTTTCAGTAATAACGTGTTCTGCTACGGCCGATTTTTCTATTTGTCCTAGTCTGCAGTTTCTTCTATGTTCAGTCAAACGGGTGGCTATGCTTCTTTTTGTGGCTATGCTTCTTTTTGTGGTTCCTATGTAAGATCTTCCACAAGAACACGGAAGCCGGTATACACCGCAAGTGGAGAGTAGTGGTCGAGGATCCTTTGATGAGCAAAGGCAGTTTTCTATTTTTCTTGTAGGTCTATAAATTGTTCTAATATTATGTTGTTTTAGTACTTTGCCGATCCGATCTGTGACCCGTTGAATATATGGTAAGAAAGCTGTGCTGACTGTTGATGTATTATCCGTTTTACGTTGTTGTTTACGTGGATTTATTGATTGTTTTATTTCTTTGGCTGTATATCCATTCTTCTTGAACTATAAATTGTTCTAATATTGTGTTGTTTTAGTACTTTGCCAATCTGATCTGTGACCCGTTGTATATATGGTAAGAAAGCTGTGCTGACTGTTGATGTATTATCCGTTTTACGTTGTTGTTTACGTGGATTTATTGATTGTTTTATTTCTTTGGCTGTATATCCATTCTTCTTGAATATTGTGTTGTTTTAGTACTTTGCCGATCCGATCTGTGACCCGTTGTATATATGGTAAGAAAGCTGTGCTGACTGTTGATGTATTATCCGTTTTACGTTGTTGTTTACGTGGATTTATTGATTGTTTTATTTCTTTGGCTGTATATCCATTCTTCTTGAATGGATATACAGCCAAAGAAATAAAACAATCAATAAATCCACGTAAACAACAACGTAAAACGGATAATACATCAACAGTCAGCACAGCTTTCTTCTTGAATGGATATACAGCCAAAGAAATAAAACAATCAATAAATCCACGTAAACAACAACGTAAAACGGATAATACATCAACAGTCAGCACAGCTTTCTTACCATATATACAACGGGTCACAGATCGGATCGGCAAAGTACTAAAACAACACAATATTAGAACAATTTATAGACCTACAAGAAAAATAGAAAACTGCCTTCGCTCATCAAAGATGATCCTCGACCACCACTCTCCACTTGCGGTGTATACCGGCTTCCGTGTTCTTGTGGAAGATCTTACATAGGAACCACAAAAAGAAGCATAGCCACCCATTTGACTGAACATAGAAGAAACTGCAGACTAGGACAAATAGAAAAATCGGCCGTAGCAGAACACGTTATTACTGAAAACGGACATCAGATTCTCTACGATGAAACACAAGTTTTAGCCACAACACCATATTATTTCCCAAGATTATAACAGAGAGGCCATAGAAATTTATAAACACAAGGACAATTTCAATAGAAAAGATGAAGGAATAAAACTAGCCAAAGCCTGGTATCGCACATTAGACAATAGAAAGTCAAAACCTACCAATAACAAGGAGAGAGTTCCGAACCAATCAGAGCCAGTATGATGACGTCGATCCAAACAGCTGCGACTCACGTGACGTCATCACTAGTATAAATAAGAGTGTCCAGATTTCTGCTGTTCATTCGCAGTCGAGTCTACGACAGTGAAACAACAGCTTGAAGCGCTCGCCACTGAAGATGCCCTCCGCAGTTGAGGGTGAAACGTCTGGAAGAAACGCCAGTTATAGACCACAGCCACATAGCCCGGAATCTTTTACTACCAGTTCTTAAAAGATTATAACATGTCAGGACAATGATGATGATAGTGAACATACTCAAATACCAATCTAACCACCTAATCTAATATATATATTAATACGTGAAGAAAAAACTTTGTATCCCTTTTTAAGCATGTTGCGGGCACGGATGAGTGTGATATTTGGAATAATTAAAGTTCACTGTTACGCGGGGCGGTCTGTTAAGCCCCGCCGTATTGATAGCGTGAAGACCACCATTGTTTAAGTGGTCTTTGGCCCGAGCGGTTGGCCTTGGTTTTGGAGGATGAATTCCACATTTAAACATGTTAAAACACAGTAAACGAATAATTAACATAATTTATTAAAATAAAAACAAACATAGAGAAATATTAGATCAACAACATATAAAACAAGTTATTTAAAACAGCTGAAATCGCCACATTGTCCAACGTCAAAATATTCAAAATATTAAAGTGTTAAAATTCAGAGAGAGAGAAACAATCAGTTTAAAATATTCAAACTTTGTTCGTTATTCTAAGTTCCTTGGACCATTTGGTCCCTTATTTAATTCTAAGTCTTAAAATGACCAAAGAATGAAAAAAAAAGGAGTCATATTACCAATGTAGTTGCCAGCCCCGCTTGACCCCGCTGGGGGGACCGCAATCAGTCCCGCTGCTGTTCTGCCTCCACTAAAAAATCCCGGCTTTTATATGATTATCTTTACCTTTCACCATCCCCTAAAGCTAATGGAAGCCCCATTTTCTTGCCCCATCTGTAGTAATATTCCTAGTATGTCATGGCCATGTTATATAAGGTGTTTTTAACTTCTTATCCTAATGTGTTTGGGTTATATAAGGTTTCGTAAGAATTTCCTATTTGGTTGAAACTAATAAGTTGTTTTTGATATTATATAAGATTTCATAAGTGTGTCTTCATTGTTTGACAAATATATTGATGTGAAATAGTAATTTTATAATAATTTTTTCCCTAGTTTTTTTATCTACAAAGCACTTATGTATATTTGGATTGGGACTTCAATCCGCATTTAAAGGGTGAATATTTATGCCCTATTTTTTGGTATAATACACATGTATATGTGTCTATCCTTTATCGCTTTTTATAGTATTTTATTATTATTGCAGTTAGGCCCTAGTGTTGTATAACATTCACATAGAGACAGGAGTGGAGAACAATTAAATTTATGTATAATATTTGTTACAAATACATTTAATTAAACAGAATAAAATTAATTGTCTCTAAGGAATTCATTTGTGTTTACTCATTCATTTTTTTACGTTCATACTGAAGGTGCTAAAAAGAAAAACTGTGCAGTTGTAAATGTAATTGACCAACAATTAACTCCTCAAGTGTATTTATTTTTTGTGGTTTAAAAAAGTGAGTATCATTTTATTACTTAAATTTAAATTAAACCCTGTCTTAATCTTGGTTTTTCAGTAATTTCATTACATTATTTATTTTATTTTTACATATTTCACTCCCTACTTTTCCCTTCCTTTCTCTACTTCGACCCTTTAATTTGGTCAGGAGTGAGAGACAAAGAAGAAGGGATATATATTCCCGTACACATAATAATAGGCCCAAATGCTAATTTTAAATAGTATTTATAGTATAACATAGTAATACCAAAATGTCAAGTGACACGTTATTGGTTTTTTTAATTATTGCTTATCCAAGCTATAACCACATATATTTCCTATCGTTTGATTTTTAAAATATACTAAAAAATTAATTGCATACCGTAATGTAATATTTGTGACATAAACAAACTTAGAAAATTATATGAATTGTGGTCGAATTTTGACCATTGGGGACCTCACTTGGTGTAACCTTAAAATTTTTCAAAATTTTCAAACATAAGGAACAATTAACAATATGAATTTAGTAACATATTTGTGTTTGTTAAATATCATAATATAAGAAAAAAACGAGTTGGTACCTCAAACATAGTCAGTAATGTAATCAATAGCATTGAATATAATGGTTTATTTAGGTAGCTGAACATGATATAGGAGATTATATCGAAACATGTTCGAGAACAAATCAATTGAGGTAAGATGATTACAGACTCAAAAAAACTTGAGCAAAAATAGTTTACAACATGTGGTCTGTTCTAACATGCATAGTGCTTCATTCCCTAACAATAGTCAAAAATTTTAAAATATACCTTCTGAGCTTTTCTTCCTGTTTGTACCACTAACTGGCTGGAAACTGCTTTGATTTAGCTGTTGCATCAACTGGTTCAATATAACAACAGTGACCTTGTAGTTACGCATTGTTAAGATCTGCAATAAATAAAATTACACTGTAACCTCACATTAATACCTAATATGGAAATCCCTCGATGTTTTTATTATTCATTTCATACATCTCAATGACGGATAAATCATATTTGAGAGAAAAATTATATGCTCAGACTGAGGACCTTTGGTTTTCTAGACCAATGCTCTACCGACTGAGCTATCTGGGTGAGTTCCAATCTAAATGCAAATTTTTCTCTTATATATGTTATCATTTCCCGCGCACCAAATGCTATGAAACCTTTATTTCCTTTGTAAATGGTGGCTTCTTTATTAACTCTTAATTACTTGTGCATACATAACCTACATGAGGACTTGCACGGGGTATTATTTTGCCTTCAAGTCTTTATCATAGTTAATAACACTCTATCACATTATTACAAAGTTTAATGATATTTTTAAAAAATAATAACATATATACACACCTCATTCAACAGAAAGCAGTCTGGACAGGACTCCACCACATGATCTTTGCAGATTGGCTTGCTGCAATTGGTGCAACACTTTGTTGTCTTCGGTCATGTTCCCTGGAATACTGAAGTCTCTTCAGGTCATTTGAATATTTGTGTTCCTTACAACTAGGTCGATTATCTCATCAGTAAATAATAGATTCCAGGCCTCAACACTAGTTTTAGCATGTTTTGCCAGCTGTTTCACACCAAGGTTTCTCTGTCACAATATTTCGTGCAGGCGTTCACCCCCCAACATTTTGGTGGTTCCTCGTATCAGATAGTGCAATCTTTTCCTTTATAAGGAGCATGTCGAATTGCCAGTGGAATGTCATCTTCAGAGAGACTTGCTTTAGCAGAAAAGTCTTCATCTTCTGACATAATATCATCCTGATCACTTTCACACTCTGTATTGAGTTAGAATCATGATCACTATCTTCTACACAGTCTTCGTCTGATGAAGAAGAAAATCCACCAACAATTTCATCATCTGATGCTTCCAACAGTTCTATAATTTCATCTTCTGTCAATACTTTCCTCTTTCTACTCATATTTACTATTAGACTTCAAATTGTAAGCACGAGAATAGAAAATAATTCTCTACAGATGCTAGGAGCACATGGGGTAAAAAATTTCTGCAGGCAGCAACAATGACATAAAATAAATACAGGGCAAGTCAAAATGTTGTGCAGGTTTTCAGAAATTTATTATGTGAAATGCAATGAACATATAATATTGTGAGACATATTGTATGAAAGGTAAACTCTCAAAGTTTTTTTTTAAATATTCACAGATGTTCTATGTGAGCGCCTTTTGTTACACGACAGATGTCAAGCCGATATTCAATCTCCTGCCAAACTTTCTGTAGCAGTCCGCGGTCGATATCAGCAATGGCTGCTGTGATGCGGGCACGCAGTTCATGCAGTGTTGTTGGAAGTGGTGGTACGTAAACATGATCCTTTACAAGACCCCCACATGAAGAAATCACACGGGGTTAGATCTGGTGAACGAGGTGGCCAATGAATGAGTTGTTGATCACCCTGAGATGCACGGCCTATCCAGCGTTGTGGTAAAGCCGTATTCAAATGGTCTCGAACACTGCCATGGTAATGTGGAGGGGGCACCATCCAACTGCAGAATGAAATCTGGACTATCCGCTTCAAGCTGCGGAAGGAGCCATTGTTGTAGCATATCAAGGAAAACATGTCCGTTCACAGTACGTTCATGAAAGAAAAAGGGCCCATAAACCTTTGCATGGGAAATGGCACAAAAGACATTCACTTTCGGAGAATCGCGTTGATGTTCCAGAGTTGCATGGGGGTTACCAGTTCCCCAAATCCTTACATTGTGTCTATTCACTTTTCCTGAAAGGTGGAAAGTCGCTTCATCACTGTAAACTACCCTCTCATGGAACTCATTCTCTTCCATTAATGCGAGAAAATCAACACAGAAGGACGCTCGCAAAGCATAATCGGCGGGTTTTTAAGGCTTGAACCAGTTGCAAGTGGTAGGTTTTCATCTGTAAACGTTTCCGGAGAATCCGCCATACAGTTTTTTTGTGGTAGTTGAAGTTCTGTCGCTCCCCGGTAGGTGGATTTCTGTGGACTCCGCACGAAGCATGTGCGAACGCGTTCGACTGTCTCTTCACTCGTCGACGGACGGCCAGTCGATTTTCGTTTACAGATACAGCCTGAATCCCTAAATTGTGTGTACCACTTACGAATGGATCTCCCATCCGGCGGGTCTTTATCGTATCTGGTACGGAAATGTCGTTGAACACTAGTCACAGAGTTGTTTACATGGTAATCAAGCACACAGAAAGACTTCTGATCCCCAGTCAACGCCATTTTCCTTTACTGCTCTGCTGTTGACATCTTGCGGGTGAACGCGGAACTTTAGAAGTGGACAACTAAACTTTGAGAGTTTACCTTTCATACAATATGTCTCACGATATTATATGTTCATTACATTTCACATAATAAATTTCTGAAAACCTGCACAACATTTTGACTTGCCCTGTATAATTGCATCATTAGCTATTCCAAGAAACTAAATATAACTGAAACACGTGCTAGAAGAGTTAATTTGAGAATAGGTGAGTTCCAGGGAATCTCATAAAATGTAATTGTCACTAAATAGTAGCGTCTTTCAACCTAACGGAAAAAAATTACCCCGTGCGAGTAATTATGGGTTAAGAAGACATTTTATTTGTGAATTTTACATTACATTATAATGCCAGTATATAATGTAATGTAAAATTCCCAAATAAAATGTCTTCTTAATAAAGAAGCCTCCATTTGTAAAGATAGAAGCAAAGGTTTCATAGCATTTGGTGCACGGGAATTGACAACGTATATAAGAGAAAAATTTGCATTTAGATTGGAACTCGCCCAGTTAGCTCAGTCGGTAGAGCATTGGTCTAGAAAGCCAAAGGTCCTGCATTCGAGTCCCAGTCTGAAAGTATAATTTTTCTCTTCAATATGATGGAAATCCCTATTGACACATACTAAATTTTGCATTTTTAGTAAAATTTTAAGTCATTTATTTATATGGAAAACAAGCTCCAGCAGATCAGCTTCAGTGGACAAGATGCTTGCTTCTAGTTCCGAGGATCATGGGTCACTCGAAGTCAATGCAATTTTAGGATGGAAAAATCCAAGACATAAATTCTCCAGGAGCAACTTTATGCCATGAGGCCTAAGTCTGAAGTTTTTCAGGCTCATAAAAGAAACTTCAACCCTAAATTAGAGCCTCTGCACAAAGTTTAAGCGGCCTTTCCCATCTAAGTAATATCTTAGTTATTTAAGTAAAATTTTATCACCTCACCTCATATTCTTCTTCTTCTTAGACCTTCAAGAGGTGGCTCTTCATGATGACAAAACAATTGTCATGAAAATACTGAGGAAGGAACTGAAGAAGAAAGTTCCGAAACTGGTCTAAGAAGAAGAAGAAGAATATGAGGTAAGATGATAAATTTTATTAAGGTAGAATATTTTTATCACTCACCTCATATTGTTCTTCTTATTTGATTATAAACTAGTTTCGGAACATAGTTTCTGTTCCATCCTCAGTATCGTCACGACCGTTGTTCTGTCGTCTTGAAGAGCTGTCCTTCTCTCCTTCCATTGGCTGACTGAAAGAGCTGTCCTTCTCTCCTTCCATTGGCTGACTGAAAAACCTCGAAACCAGGTCATTCTCACCGGGAATTTCAAAGTTCATTAATTTCTTCTTTTCGCTCTTTTGAATGTAGATCTTTTCCCAAACAGTAAGTTCTTTAGGTTTTTCTATTTGTTTTAATAATTTAGCTTCTTTCTCGATAAGATTTTTTTCAGACCATGCATGGGCAGCCACTGCAGATTTTTCTACTTCCCCTTTCTTGACATTCCTGAGATGTTCTTTCACTCTAGTTTTCAAATTTCTTTTAGTTTTTCCTATGTAGAATTTCTCACATTCTTCACATTTAATTTGATAAATCCCTGATTTGTTTTCTTCTTTAATTTTCTCATTCTTATTAGGTCTAATCAGTCTACTGATGCTGTAGTCATTTTTGGGTGCTAACCTTATGTTGAAATCTAAAAATTTTTTGAAACTTGTGGTGTTTTAATGGATGATATATGTAAAATTTAGAAAATTCACATATCATCCATTAAAACACCACAAGTTTCAAAAAATGTTTAAAGATTTCAACATAAGGTTAGCACCCAAAAATGACTACAGCATCAGTAGACTGATTAGACCTAATAAGAATGAGAAAATTAAAGAAGAAAACAAATCAGGGATTTATCAAATTAAATGTGAAGAATGTGAGAAATTCTACATAGGAAAAACTAAAAGAAATTTGAAAACTAGAGTGAAAGAACATCTCAGGAATGTCAAGAAAGGGGAAGTAGAAAAATCTGCAGTGGCTGCCCATGCATGGTCTGAAAAACATCTTATCGAGAAAGAAGCTAAATTATTAAAACAAATAGAAAAACCTAAAGAACTTACTGTTTGGGAAAAGATCTACATTCAAAAGAGCGAAAAGAAGAAATTAATGAACTTTGAAATTCCCGGTGAGAATGACCTGGTTTCGAGGTTTTTCAGTCAGCCATGGAAGGAGAGAAGGACAGCTCTTCAAGACGACAGAACCACGGTCATGACAATACTGAGGATGGAACAGAAACTATGTTCCGAAACTAGTTTATAATCAAATAAGAAGAACAATATGAGGTGAGTGATAAAAAATATTCTACCTTAATGAATATACCTCATAGTGAGAATTCCAAATAAGTAATGATAAATTTTACTTAAATAAATAATACCTTATAGTGTAAATTCCTTAAAAAGTAATATCTTAATTGCATACTAGGTGCATCTTTGAGGAAATGAGCTAAATACTTGTCATTACCTGACATCTAGAGGGAAATAAGAATAAATTAGATTCATTAAGTAAATCTTGCAAGCGTGCATTCTTGTCTACATAGCGATCTAATAAGAATAAAGAATTTTAGTAAAAATTGAACTAAATATCAATTATCTAGGTTTATATATATGTAGGTAGGAAATAACACTATGAGGTTTATTTTAATTACATTTGAGTTGTTTTTTGACTCACCTTATATTTCTTGATTTTATGCTGACTCAAGTTTCGTCACTGAATTCGTGACATTGTCGATGCATCACAACTGCTGTCTTGCAGTTCTCCCTTCTGCAAATTGATTTCTGTGCTCTCTATTGGCTGACCGACAAACTTCCAAATCAATCCCCTCTCATTTTCACTGGGTATTTCAGAGTTTATAGTTTTCTTTTTATTCTTGCATATGTAAATTTTCTCCCAAATTGTGAGTTCCTTTGATTTTTCTACTTGTGTAAGTAATTTTGCTTGGTTGCAATTCTGTGTTTTTCTGATCAAGCATGTGCGGTGATTGCAGATTTTTCTATTTCTCCATTTTTAACATTTCTAAGGTGTTCTTTCAATCTTGTATTTAAATTCCTTTTTGTTTTCCTTATGTATATCTTTTTAAAATCTTTACAATCAATTTGGTAAATTCCTGATTTGTTAGACCTTAGATTGAACAGGAATGAAGAAAAAAGGAAAATAGAATTTGGAATCTACAGAAAAGAAACTCACATTGATAATTATATTAAAGCAGCAGGATTTAACCATATTGCACACAAACAGGCAGTATTTAATAGTTTAACACTTGTGAATGTTCCCACGAGCAAAGAAAATTTCACGAAAGAGAAAATACACATTATAAAAATTGCAAAAGATAATGATTTTCAAGAAAAAATGATTCACAAGAAAATAAATAAATTCAAAAAACAAAAGTGATAAATGAAAGTACTCTTCAGACAGATAAAGAAATTGGTAAAAATTGAAGAAATTTACATACCACCCTTTAGTATTTAACAAGTTTCAAACAATATTCAACAAACTTAACATTAAATTAGCACCGAAAAATGATTACAGTTTGAATAAATTAATCAAAACCAACAAAATGAAAAGATTGAAGAAGGCAACAAATCAGAAATTTACTAAATTGATTGTAAAGATTGTGTAAAGATAAACATAGGGAAAACAAAAAGGAATTTAAATACAGGATTGAAAGAACACCTAAGAAATGTTAAAATGGAGAAAATATAAAAATCTGCAATAACCGCCAGAATTGAAACCAAGGCAAAATTATGTTTTTATTATTAATTTAACATTTCTCAATGAAAGATAAATTAAATTTGAAGAGAAAAATTTTCGCCTAGACCGGGACTCGAACCCGGGACCCTTGGCTTTCCGGGCCAAGTGCTCTACCAACTGAGCTACCGAGGCGAGCTACGATCTAGACGCAAAATTTTTCTCTTATATACGTTGTAATTCCCTTCGCCAAATGCTTTTGAAACCATTGTTTCTATCTTTGCAAATGGCGGCTTCTTAGTTAAGAAGACATTTATTGGAAATTTAACATTACTTTAAAAGCCAGTAAGGCCTCTAATGATGTTTTTATTATTAATTTAACATTTCTCAATGAAAGATAAATTAAATTTGAAGAGAAAAATTTTCGCCTAGACCGGGACTCGAACCCGGGACCCTTGGCTTTCCGGGCCAAGTGCTCTACCAACTGAGCTACCGAGGCGAGTTACGATCTAGACGCAAAATTTTTCTCTTATATACGTTGTAATTCCCTATCGCCAAATGCTTTTGAAACCATTGTTTCTATCTTTGCAAATGGCGGCTTCTTAGTTAAGAAGACATTTATTGGAAATTTAACATTACTTTAAAAGCCAGTAAGGCCTCTAATGATGTTTTTATTATTAATTTAACATTTCTCAATGAAAGATAAATTAAATTTGAAGAGAAATTTTTTTTTTTTTTGCCTAGACCGGGACTCGAACCCGGGACCCTTGGCTTAAAAAAAAAAAAAAAAAATTTCTCTTCAAATTTAATTTATCTTTCATTGAGAAATGTTAAATTAATAATAAAAACATCATTAGAGGCCTTACTGGCTTTTAAAGTAATGTTTAAATTTCCAATAAATGTCTTCTTAACTAAGAAGCCGCCATTTGCAAAGATAGAAACAATGGTTTCAAAAGCATTTGGCGATAGGGAATTACAACGTATATAAGAGAAAAATTTGCATCTAGATCGTAACTCGCCTCGGTAGCTCAGTTGGTAGAGCACTTGGCCCGGAAAGCCAAGGGTCCCGGGTTCGAGTCCCGGTCTAGGCGAAAATTTTTCTCTTCAAATTCAAGGCAAAATTACTTAAACAAGTAGAAAAATCAAAGGAACTCACAATTTGGGAGAAAATTTACATATGCAAGAATAAAAAGAAAACTATGAACCTTGGAATATCCAGTGAAAATGAGAGGGGATTGATTTGGAAGTTCGTCGGTCAGCCAACAGAGAGCGCAGAAATAAATTTGCAGAAGGGACAACCACAAGGTGGCATTTGTGATGCACTGACAATGTCACAAATTCAGTGACGAAACTTGAGTCTGCATAAAATCAAGAAATATGAGGTGAGTCAAAAAACAACTCAAATTTAATTATTTTGGGTTCATCTATCCAACTGATGTCTTGCTGCCCTCAATCACCATTTTTGTAAATATGTGGCATCCTCCAAGCTGACATTTCTAAATGTTATTGCTTTAAACTTCATCTTATTCCAAGACTTTCTTGGTCATTCTCTCTTCTGTCTCCCAACTGGTTTTCATGCATATATGAATACCACAGAGGAAAGACAAAGAATGCTATAAAAACCAAGAATTAAGAAATTTTAATGTTTGAACAATCTTTGTTTTTCACCAGCAGAGAAAACTTTGAACTGTTATTTCACTGGGACATTCCATGTTTTTCTAATGTTTATAACTGCCAGTTCAAAAGTTATAAAAATTTGCACCAGATGTCAGGTTATCTAATTTTTATCATTTTCTGACATTCCTTGTTTTTTTCTGTATGGTCTTCAAATTTTTTTGGCCATTCTATTTCATCCATTTGTACAAGATGACATACCATTAAGTTGTTTCTTTCTTTTCAATTTCATTCAAAATATCCTCCTCCACTCCTAATCTTGATTTAATTTTCTCATTACGAAATAGAAATGGAACTGAATATGACACATTTTAAGAAAGTCCATCACACATAAACTAAGCAAATTCCTTAGCAAGACGAGTTCATGGTACCATTTTGCTGGTTTATGGAAAAATATCTTCCTTCTGTTAACTCTTAAATTTGACAAAACACTAATTTCTCATGACAATTACTTAAATGTGAGACACCACAGTGGAAACAAAGAACTTTTTTTTTAATTTTGGGTTTCAGGCATACCTCCATTTCTAATTATCGAACTTCGCTTATTTTTCACCTTCCTCATTTTATTTAAAAAGTATTTACTGAGTTTCATTGCAAAAATTAAAAAATTGTGGTCAGTACAGCGATTTTTAAATTTTAGTTTCAGGTGAACTCCTACTCCTAATGGTCCAATTTTGTTGGTTAATGAACTCAACCTTGCTTTTTTAATTAATTTTTATATGCCAAATTTGGTTCCATAAAACCAAAAATTGGGGCCACTAGAGCATTAACAGACACACAAATGTGTGTGTGTGTACATATATGTACAGAGCGATTAGTATAGTATTGGACAGCAGATGCGGGGTTTGTGCTGTGTGATAATGAAAGGCTTACACATGCAGACACAGGATTTGATATGTGCACTGATTCAGCAGTATACGAGTATATCTCACACATTCACGGCTGCAGTCAGATTGTATGCCTCGAGAGGATAATGTGCTTGCTCACTTTTTCTTGTGAACTGAGTGACGGTGTATAATGTAAACTGAATGACATGTGTGTGTGAACTGTATAATGACTAATAATTTTTCTACTGAACAATGTGTATTTATTTTATAATCAATATTTGTTTAACTCAGTCTGCCAGCCAAGTACGAAGACTCTTTGAAACACGATGAAATATATAAACATGTACCTTGAGCAGAAGAGACCATAATGCTTGAGGTTGGGAAACAAGAACGGATGTTTCCAATGCAATGGCAGGACCATCAAGTAAATCATCTATACAGATTCCAGATCGAGGAAATAAATGTGGTGATGTAAGTATAACCCAGGGGACAGCTGCTGACTTATTCAGAGGTAAGAATGCTGCCACTCCTTCTACACCTCTACGGAATACCTGTAAATAAATTTATGTACTCAAAAGAATGCCTCAAAAACTATCAAATGTTAATAAAACAGAGACAAAAAACTTCTGACAAACAGGTCACAAATTAAAAATTATAACATGTAAAAATTATTAATATTGAAAAAGATTTGTTGACAATATCTGAATGCATTATTAAAATACATTAGGAATTTGCCAGACTTCAGCACCATATGTTAAAATGCTCTGAATTATGGTTTGATATATTTGTAATTTTTAAATCATTTAGTATTTTATTTAAGATGCTCTTTAACAACTTAAGTCATGTATGTTGTAATTCAAATCTGAGCTTGAAAGGGTCTTTCATTCCCCATTTGTGTCACATATCCTGCCCATCAAGTCTATGTGACTTAACTGTTATTATATTTGGTGTTCTTTAAAGATCACGCAGTTTGCTGTTATTTAGTTTCCTCCATTCACGTGTCTAGTTTGCTAATCTCCGATGAATTTTAATTATGAGGTTCTACTTAATAAATATGTAAACAGAAGCAAACATATAATAAAGTCTGGAATTTTTACATTATGAGGTTTTTCTTAATAAAATCAAATGAATCGTGAATTCTTCTTACCTCATACATCTATGTTTTTTAACACAGAACTGCAGTATCGGGAAGCATCATTCCCATCCTCACCTGTTGTCACGACTGCCAATTCTTCATTATGCCGGTCATTTTCTAAACTGCCATCTGGTGTTGATTTGAAGAACTTTGTAATCAAAATTGGTTTGTCCGGAGACTTAAAATATTCATAGTTCTCATATGGTTTTTTTTTTAATGTATATATTTTCCCAGACTGTTAATTTCAAAGGTTTTAGATAGATGTTTCATAAGTTTAGCTTCTTTCTCAATTCTATGATTCTGTAATAAACTATGTGCTGCTATTGCTGATTTTTCAATTTCACCATTTTTTTATACACTATCTACCACAAAGTAATTGGGCACTTTGTTTTGTCCTCTAGAACCTTATGGTGCCTCCTCTGGCTGCTATAACCGCAGCTACCCTGTTAGGCATGCTCTCCACTAGTTTGTGTAGAATATCCACTGGAATGCATCGACATTCCTCCTGCAACATGCCACAGAGTTGGACAATGGAAGTTGGCCATATTTGCTGAGAACTCACTCACTAGTCCAATTCATCCCTAAGGTGCTCAATGGGATTGAGCTCAGGACTCTGAGTGTGCCAGTCCAACCAGTAAACATTATTTTCTGCATACCATCGCATAGTATCTGCCAAAACATGGCACCTAACATTGTCATCCTGGAAGTAAGAAAGGTCCATTCCATAAAACCGCCACAGTGTTGGGAGCATTTCATTATCCAGAATGTCTCAGAGTTAATTTTACCACAAATAACCACCAATGGTCCTACACCATAGTATGAAAAACACCCCCACATCATCACTCCACCACCACCAAATTTCCTGGTAGGCACTATACACTCTGGTAGACACTATACACTCTGGTAGACACTATACACTCTGGTAGACACTATACACTCTGGTAGACACTATACACTCTGGTAGGCACTATACACTCTGGTAGACACTATACACTCTGGTAGACACTATACACTCTGGTAGACACTATACACTCTGGTAGGCACTATACACTCTGGTAGGCACTATACACTCTGGTAGGCACTATACACTCTGGTAGACACTATACACTCTGGTAGGCACTATACACTCTGGTAGACACTATACACTCTGGTAGACACTATACACTCTGGTAGACACTATACACTCTGGTAGACACTATACACTCTGGTAGACACTATACACTCTGGTAGGCACTATACACTCTGGTAGACACTATACACTCTGGTAGGCACTATACACTCTGGTAGGCACTATACACTCTGGTAGACACTATACACTCTGGTAGACACTATACACTCTGGTAGACACTATACACTCTGGTAGACACTATACACTCTGGTAGGCACTATACACTCTGGTAGACACTATACACTCTGGTAGGCACTATACACTCTGGTAGACACTATACACTCTGGTAGACACTATACACTCTGGTAGACACTATACACTCTGGTAGACACTATACACTCTGGTAGACACTATACACTCTGGTAGACACTATACACTCTGGTAGGCACTATACACTCTGGTAGACACTATACACTCTGGTAGGCACTATACACTCTGGTAGGCACTATACACTCTGGTAGACACTATACACTCTGGTAGACACTATACACTCTGGTAGGCACTATACACTCTGGTAGGCACTATACACTCTGGTAGACACTATACACTCTGGTAGGCACTATACACTCTGGTAGAAGCCTTTCTCCTGGTAGCAGCACACCCAAACACATCCATCAGATCAAAATAATGTGAATCTCGACTCGTCACTCCATAGAACCAATTTCCATTGTTCCATGGCCCAGTTACAAAGGTCCAAACACCACCTGACTCTCTGAGCTTTATTTGTCTTCATGATATGTGGCTTATATGCTGCTGCTCTTCCATGGTATCTGAGTTGATGGGCCTCTGTTCGTAAATTTCCAATGGAAACTGTGACGTTTGTTGCTGCTTGAAACTCCTGTCTGATGGTAGCCATCGGTTGTGTCCTGTTCCTTATCATCCCACATTTGAGAATTCTGCGGTCTCTGTCGGTCAGAATTTTCAGCTGCCCTGAACGTTGACCATTGTCACAATGTCTATCGACCTGCCACTTACGTAGGATGAACGCAAATTGATTTGGGCCTGTTTACCTTAGTGACTATTGTGCCCTGCTAGAGAGCCCCTGAGGTGACAGCCCACAATTAAGCTCTTATTAAAGTCCGATAGCTCTGCACCACATGTCATCTTGTTCTCAACGGGTACTCTGACTCACTGCATCACATACCAACCACAACAATCAAATGACATACTAAAGTAACCAAATTCATGGGTGCCGAATCACGTTTTAGTAGATAGTGTATTTCTAGAGTGTTTTTTTGTGAGTGTCTAAATTCCTATTTGTTTTTCTTATATATATATATATATATATATATATATATTGCAATCTTTACAATTAATTAGATAAATTTCAGATTTTTTATTATCTGGAGTGTTAACTTTTTTATTAGTTAACAGAAGATTATATACAATTTACAAATAAAACAAATACAACAAATGTCATGAAGATGAAATAAAATTTCGAAAAGCTTCACAAAAATAAGATATATGGATTAATAAAGATAGCAGGATATACTCTGCTGGATAAGAAAAGAAATGAAGATATAAGAAAGGAACTAAATATTTTCAAACTTACAGACCGAATAATTAAATATAGGAATGACTGGAAATAACATATTGATAGAATTGCCAGAAGGAAGATTCCAAAATTATTGCTAAATTATAAACTGCACGGAAGGAGAAATGTTGGACGCCCACACAGAAGATGGTCTAAACAATTTTAACAATTCTAGCTTTCCTGAAATCGGAACGAGCCAACAGGCTTAATCCCTGGATGATGATGATGATTGATTAATAAAAATTGAGGAAGACAGAGTACAAAAATACAAAAATAAAAAGGTATATACATTTTATAATAAAAGATTACCCAGGCTAAATTCATTAATTCGAGCTAATGTTATATTCAATTTTTTGAAAATCTTTTAAATGAAATTTGTTATGAACTTCTGGATTGTAAGTAAATTTCTTGAATTTTTCATCTATTTTTGGAATTATGTTGCAGAGTGGTGTATTCATGTAACCTTTTTAGCTGTTTAAATTTCTTTAACTTTTTCTTTATTGTGTCATTACCAAAACCATTTAAGTTAGCTATGTGTACAATACAATTATATTCATTCTCAAAATCCTCTTCATTTAGTTGGAATATTTATTAATCTATATAGTAGACTGTTGAAAACTGCATGTTTATGTGAAACATGATTAAATTATATTATTTTTGGTCTGGACATCTTACCTCAATATTAACATGATTAAAACCTGAAATTTTATGTAGTTATCAGTATGAGTATGTTTCCTATAAATATTAAATTCAATTCTTTGTAGTTGCTCATTTTTTATTAAGTACAAGTCCAAAAATGTGATTTTGTTATCATTTTC
Source organism: Diploptera punctata (assembly GCA_030220185.1). Lineage (NCBI taxonomy): Eukaryota > Metazoa > Arthropoda > Insecta > Blattodea > Blaberidae > Diploptera > Diploptera punctata. The sequence continues at coordinate 41,896 of JASPKZ010001381.1, read as the reverse complement.
TACTTCAATAGTGAATTTCACCAATTATCTTGAAGATTAAGTCATTTTAATGCATTTTGAATGTATTTTGAATCTAAAATCCAAGGGTAAGCATTGGTGATATGAGACTCAAGATAACCCATAAATAAATTGGCCAAAAATGAGGAAAGTGGATTTCCCATTACCAATCCAGAAATCTATTTATCAAATTTACCATTAAAAGTGAATAAAATACTGGCAATACAAAGATAAATTCTTTAATAACTTCTGTTTTTAATTTTAGTAAATTTAACCATCTTCTTAAAAACGTGAGCATCTTATCAATTGGAATGCTAAGGAACGTCAAATGAAACCAGTCTATCATTTGGAACCAATGTAATGTTATTTAATTCTTCTACCAATCTTATTGAATTTTCAATACTTTTATTTCCAAATTGAGGGAGTTCAGTAAATTTTTTGGCAAGCCATTTTGACAAATTGTAACATGAGAGCCAATATTATTGATGATAGGTCTAATTTTTTTACCATCTTTGTGAACTTTTGGTTGACCATATAATTTTGGGTTAGAAGGGTTTGAAACTTTTAATTTATATTTATCCTGTTCCTTATGTGTTTGTTTTCCATAGCTCTAATTGATTTTGGGAGAGGATTAGATTTTATTTCCTCACACTCATTGGAATCTAAAAGATGGTTCATTCTTTCAAAATAATCAGCTTGATCCAAAATAACAATGGATGAAAAAGCAGAAAGCACTAGATGGAAAATTTCTCTTTGAGACCATAACAGGCCACAAGGCCTAATACTTGCATGGATGATAATGATATATATATATATATTACTGTATATAAAAAATCTTCACGCTGAAAAATCCCAAAATTAATATAATTTTAATATAAAATAAAAAATAGTAATATATAATCCTGGAGGACAAAGATCGGTGGGAAGACCAAGAAAGTGCTGGGCTGAACAGATGTGAGATCACACCCAATCTGTGAAGGATGATGATGATGATGATGATGAATTGAAAAGTAATTAAAAATAACTTCCTAATATAAAAATACAAGGTTACAACAAAATCTAGTATATTTATTTAAAAATACTATGTTCATATGCTAGATACTGAATATTGACCTAATATATTTAAAGTCAATGGCAGTTTGAATCAAACATGGTTGAGTAACAGTGAGACCTCCAAAACATATTCAAATGAGAGGACTGTATTTTATGAGGCGAGATGTAAAATTTCCAATTCATATTTGTATTTTACAGCCATTTAAATTTTGATGGCCTTATATTCAATAAGCAATCAAATATTTTATAGAGTCAAAAAAGTTAGTTGTTGTTTTTGATATTGTAATTATTTTACCTTATAGAGTGTAGAAAGTGGACTGCCACGTATAATCATGCAGACGAGCAGTTCATGACATTTGGCATGGATATCACGTAATACTTTATTGCGAGGTGCATAACCCATCAACTCAGCAGCATCGCTACATATTGCTGGCAGTATCTCACGTACACACAGTAAGAGATTGCTAATATCTGTCACCAGTAGCAGACTGCGTGCACTGCTAGGTTCTGCCTATCAACACACACAAAGCATCAATTTACAATAACTTGTCATAAAAACAGAAATTAATAAGATTTTACATTACTTTTAGTAAAAAAAATGGTTTTTACATGTCACTTCATATTTTGTTTCCTTTCCATGACTAGTTTTGAGGAACTTTATCATTCTCAATTGGTATCTGACTATGGATTTGACTTTGCTTTGTGTCTCCTACCTCTGTTGGTGCACCCATGTACATCCAAAAAAAGATATTTCCTTTGAGATTTTCAAAATTCATTTCCTAGATTTCTCTAACTGATTCATAAATTTTGCTTATTTCAATTCTATGCTTTTCTCACCAAGCATGAGCAGCTACTGCACATTTTTTAATTCTACACAAAAACAAAATAATGAATTTTCAAATTCCTGTGAAAATGATTTGATTCAGAAGTTCATTAGTCCACCAACAGAGGGAGGAGATGCAAAGGAATGCCAACTGTCAAATCATTAGTTAGATGCCAGTTGACAATGATGAAAGTTTCTTGAAACTAGTTTTGGTGAGATACAAAAATATGTGAACTGTAAATTCATTTACTGCCTGTTTAAATAAAACCTCATAGTGTTACTCCCTGATAAATTATATAATCTATCATAACCCTGAGGTGAACTACCAGATTATGTAGGAGTTACATTGCCCAGGGTGCACCACATGAAGGTCACAGCAGTCATATCAATAATATAGAATGATTGTAATCAAATGGTAAAGAGAAAAATTTATGCCTGAACCGGGAATCGAACCCCGAACCTTCAGCTTTCCGTGCTGATGCTCTAACCATTGAGCTAATCCAGGCTTCCTTCCCATCCAAGCATAAATCCTTCCTTTACCTTACTGTCTTGGAAGGAAGCCTGGATTAGCTCAATGGTTAGAGCATCAGCACGGAAAGCTGAAGGTTCGGGGTTCGATTCCCGGTTGAGGCATAAATTTTTCTCTTTACCATTTGATTACAATAATTTAGTAGTGTACTTTAATATACTTATTTCAATCATAGTAACAGCTTTAGCTTCTTAATATTAATTTCATAAATATAGAATGAATTCAAGAAGGCATGGGAAAATTACACCATGAAAGGATAATGTAGAAAAACATACCAGATTGGCCGAAGAGTGAAGCTGGTAGTAGAATTTAGATTAAGTATTGAAAACATCTGCCTGACAAAGCACCTGTACTAACTGGAATGTATCCAGAACCAACCTGTCTCCTGTGTGAACAAGACAATGAAACAGACAAGAACATCAGATGTGATATCCAACTCTACAAGCTAGATCTACAACTCAGCATTACTGGGAAGTCAGTGGCCAAATAATGAACTAGTTACTAAGCCATTGGTGCCTGTCATTTACTAAATAATAGTCTGTAGACACAAGATGACAGTAGAACATCTCCCTCGAATAAGGGTGTAACCAACAATTCTCTGTGACAATATTCTAGATCATCATTTCTCAACCTGTTGTTCGCGAACCCCCAGGGGGTTCTCAAAATATTTCAAGTGGTTTACCAAAACTTTTCCATAAGGTTTAGTTTCGGTAGGTCTATTATTGTTTCCTCCATCATTCTGCATCATTCATATATAATAATAATAATAATATAAATAATAATAATAATAATAATAATAATAATAAATAAAATTATTTATTATTATTGTTTTTAAATTAAATTAACCCTATAATGCCCCTTGTTACAAATGTGTAATATCGGAATTTATCACATTATTTCCATAATAAATAAATATTTGCCGGGAATGCCTGATTTACAGTTATGTAACGTTAGGAATGCATTTGATTTCGCTACAGCCGTAACTAGAGTAACTTTAAGTTTTAACAGTTAAGGGTTAAGTTAATTTAAGGTTATTAAACCTTTTGCTTGGAATTAAATTTTATGCATGTCTACTGTAGCCTATGTATATTTAAAAGTCAGTGGTTCACCCAACTCAGATCGTTGTGGAAGGGGTTCACAAATCAAAAAAGGTTGGGAACCACTGTTCTAGATGGAACAATATCTTATAGCCAAGCTCAATCATGAGGTAAATTATACCATCTACACTTACTGAGAAAGTCTGGGAAGATTACATAAATAACAGGAATATTGCATTCATTTTAAAACCTCAAATCACCTTCCCAGAAATAGTTACATGCTTTTTTGAAGGAGCTCTTCAATTGAAATGTGTGTTTTCCAATGCCTCCCACTACACTTGTATTTCAGGTTCTGCAGTAGGCAGATAGCACCATTATGGTCTATTTCAATTTACACTCCACTTTGGCAGACATTACATACAGGAAGTAGAAAAATAATTTAAACACCATCCAAATCTTCATTAATGTGTAGGATCACCATTAGTCTTTAAAACAGATGCAGTCCATTCTGGAATTGATTCATACAACTTATGAATGTATTCTATGGGCATCTCATACCATTCTTCTAGCTCTCTAGGAGAGGAAGGAGGTGGAAATCTTGTCCTTATTCTAGTTTCCAGTTCATGCCATATTACCTCAATAAGATTAAGATCTGGAGATTGAGCTGGCCATGTTAGATGTCTGACATCTTCATTTTCCTCAAACCACCAGTATGAGTAGGAGCATTGTCATCTTTAAATATAACATTACCTGAGGGGAACAATGTCTGTACCATTGAGGGTACAAGGTCCTGGAGAACGTTAATTTCAAACTTTCGGAATTTAGGAGAGGATGGAGACAAAATAGTATTCGAAACATAGCAGGTAAGAGAAGTATATCTTGTGATTTAACTTTTATAGGAATAAATCACTATGAGGTTTAATTTAAGATACAATCAAATGTTTCATATCTCTCCTCATATTAATCTCCTAAGCAGATTGCGATTTTGGGTTCATGGCAAACCCATCCTCAGTACCATTTTGCCGACTGATGTTATGTCGATTGGAAGAACCACTTCTACCCAAAATCGCGATCTACTTAGAAGATTAATATGAGGAGAGGTATGAAACATTTGATTTTATCATATGAGGGTCACTCAGAAAGTTTCCAGACCTGACTGTACTGTTTACAATAGAAAGATAACAGTACAAGCAGCGTGTTGGGAGATCCTTTGTTAGTCAGCTGACATAGTTTCGGCCCACACCCTTCATCCCTTAGCAGCTGTGGGTCAAAAAGTAGGGGGTGACAGGTACTATCAGACTGCAACATGGAACCACAGCAATAACATTTTCGAGCAATGATTTTCTATGATTTTAAAAGTAGCTTAAACCAGGCACAATCACTTGAAATGCTTACACAGGCTTTTGGGGACCTTGCCCCTTCTAGTGCCACAGTTTTCAATTGGTTTGCGGAGTTCAAGAGGAATAGAACCTCTCTTGAAGATGAAGAGAGGAGTGGGAGGCCCATCGATGGCAGTGACTGTGGAAAACATTGATGCTGTGGAGAAGATGGTGCAAGATGATGCCCTTACAACTTATATAGATATTCAGGCATCCCTGAGGATTTGATCGGGGAGTGTTGCAAAAATTCTGCACATCTATCTTAGGGTCAGCAACGTGTCATCTCGTTGGGTGCCACATAGACTCATTTAAGGTCAAAAGATCACTCAAGTGAATGGTGCCGTGAAATGCTTTGGAGATTCAACAACTCTTGCCACATTTCTTAGATCATTACAGGTGACAAGACCTGGATTTATCAATATGATACAGATAAAAAGTTTCAGTCATCGGTATGGGTCTTTCCTGATGATGATCGACTAGTCAAAGTGAAGAGAGCAAAAAGTTAAGTTATGTAGATAGGAAATAACACTATGAGGTTTTTTAATATTGTTTATTTTTTATTATTTCACTCACCTCATACTTCATAATTCCTAGCAGACCCAGGGTTTCTTCACATCATTTGGGACATTCTCAATGCTGTGTCAATTCACCCTGGGTCTGCTAGGAATTATGAAGTATGAGGTGAGTGAAATAATAAAAAATAAACAAGAGCAAAAAGTGTTGGAAGAAAATAGTGCTTTCTTTGCTACAGGTGGTCATGTGGCAACAATGCCATTTGAACATCAAAGGACAGTGACTGCAGAGTTGTCTTCCCACAGGTATTCCAAAAATTGCGAGAAAAGCACACAAGAGCTGAACTGCAGGGCATCCTGTTGCACCACAACAATGCCTCTGCCCACACTGCCCATCTGACAAATGATTTTCTGAGGGGGGGAACTCTTGTGCAGCTGTTGATCCATCCTCTTTACAGTCCGGAACTGGCACCGTGAGACTTCTTTTTGTTCCCTATGGTGAAGGCTCGGTTGCGTGGGAAGCGGTTTTGAACACCTGAAGATGTGGTTGCAGCATACTAAGGGGAGCTCTGTGTACTGGATAAAAGGGACTGGCGCCAATGCTTCCAGTTGTAGTTCAGGAGGATGCAACAATGCATAGATGCTCCGGGAGAGTACTTTGAGAAGATGTAATGGTAAGTTTTATATTATCGCTAAAATTCTGTCAGTATCCATATCTTGTGATGTTTTGACTCATATTTTTATTCAATTGTTATTTACTTCTTAGTGTAACTTCACATGAATTTTCATAAATGTTAAAACTATTCATGGGCTCAAAAATGTACATGATAGAGAAAGAAGTTTAAGTATGGGAACAACAAAACTAGGAATAATGGCAAAAATTTCTTATTACTGATTACTTTCTGAGATATGTAAGATATTCCTTAATTTTTGGTAGTAAAATTTAATTAAAAACTGGCCTTATGTGCAGGTAAATACAGTAATCCCAAAAGTGTCCACTTTTTAAGACATGCCACAATGGATATGAAGTCAGGAAGATCATCAGATGTTTCAACTTATGTATTGGGACATCTCAGGACATAGCCTCCTCCACAAAAATTTCATCCAGTCATATTTCCTACTCAAAATAACTCTTATTTTCTAGATCCATTTTAAATTGATCCAGACATCTCATCCTGGGTCTTCCCAGGTTTCTTCTGCCTTTCAAGTCATAATTCATAAATAGGCTACAGAGAATTAAGTTATGGACATTTGAAAACTTACAGCAGCCAGTTGTATAGGTAAAGAGATTCCACTATAGGCTTTAGGAGGACCTTGAGTCGGTAGAAAGTTAAGGCTCTCTCCTTTCGATACAATCAGCAAGTGATATCAGTAGGGTTGTCAGTCCTGCTTGATGGCTGCCTTTTGATTAGAGGCTGAGTCAACACCAGGGCCATGGTGCTGCTGCCAGAAGGATTATGCCAGTTTAAAATCCTGACTCCACCAGGATTTGAACTCTCAACCATCTGGCTTACAGTGAGACTGTTTGCCACGATTGTAGGTTACTGCATGGCTCATGTGCATATCTCTGATAATGTTAGAAGTTGAATTCCAACATTTGTTTGGAAGGAAAATAATATCTAAAAATTTGTGACCAGATCTGATGAAGCGTTATTTCTATGAATGCGACAAATTTAAATATCTTAATATTTAATTTTAGGAAGTGATATTTTGAGGTTATTTTAATTATATTATTTTCAGTCTGATAATCTTACCTCAATATTAAATATTAATATTGAGGTAAGATGATCAGACTGAAAAAATATAATTTAAATATCTTGTTTATGCAAATAAAAAAAAGGTTCACACTCTACAAACAAAGAGAATATAAGATCTGCAAAAATTAATACAAAAGTTGAGGAACTTGGAGGATGGCTGATAAATATGATTTTGTAAGACATCAACAGTGTGTTACAGCAAATGAAGGTCATTTTCGATAATAGTTATTTTGAGTTAGGGATTTAGACTCACCTCATATTTTTTTAATTTTCTTGCAGACCATTGTTTTGTTCACATCTGTGTGACATTGTCAATGTTTCCTAACTGTTGAATTGTGGTTGTCAATCCTGTAAGTTGATTTCCGCTCCCTCTGTTGGCTGACTGATAAACTTCCAATTTTTTTTTTCCTTCATTTTTCCTGGGAATTTCAAAATTCATAGTTTCCTCCTTATTCTTGTGGATGTAAATTTTCTCCAAAATTGTGAGTTCCTTAGATTTATCTAACTGTTTTGGTAATTTCACCTTAGTTTCTATTCTGTGTGTTTCTAACCATGCATGAGCAGCTATTGTAGACTTTTCTATTTCCCTCTTTAAGGGCCGCATGCAAATACATTAGTCTCTACTCAAATTACTTCCAATCACCGGTGAGCTGACTTTCTGTGATCAAGTGCAAAGATCGAATTAGCGACCCAGTAACTGGTCATGCATGGAAGTCGTCGTTTTCATAATATTGGCAAGAAATTATCCAGAATTCTCAGGAATAAAACCACTTCCGTTATTTTTGTCTGCTAGAGGAATGCATTTACACTTGCGTCCCGCAAATAATACCGTATACGATGTCTGCTTCGCGCGATATTATGCCGATTCTCCTGTTCTTCCAGTTGAATTCTTTGGTAGACTCTATCAAATTCCTCTTCTCTGCGTATACCGAAAACATGATCGAAGTCTTCAAGGTCCGACATCTTGCATAAAGCAGCAAGGTACGCGGCAAGGTTTCAAACTACATTGGTTACCATCAGGTTGCTCACGATTCGTTCTCTGCAAAGTCACCTCGCCAGGTAGCTTAGGAATTTCAACAATTATTATCGCATGAACAGATTTTTGAGTACACAAAAACGTCTTTGGATGCAACTTTTTCAGCAGAGAACGAATTTTACGGTCTAACGCATTCATAGATATGATCCTAAATCTTGTATTCAAGTTCCTTTTTTGTTTTTCCTATGTATATTTTTTCACAATCTTTACACTCAATTTGATAAATCCCTGATCTGTTGCCTTCAACAATCTCTTCATTTTTGTTGGTTTTAATTAATCTATTCAGGCTGTAATAATTTTTCAGTGCTAATTTAATGTTAAATTTGCTGAAAAATTTTTAAACATATTAAATACTAAAGGCTGGTATGTAAATTTCTTGAATTTTTTACCAATTTCTTTATCTGTCTAAAGAGTAATTTCATTGATCACTTTTTGTTTTTTGAATTTATTTATTTTCTTCTTCTTCTTCTTCACTTCCTGGTTTAGACAAGAGTTGCCTGTTCTGTCTTCACTAATAGACCTAAGACCATTTCTTCCGAGGACGTCCGACATCTCTTCTTCCTCTTGGAAAATAATGGAAGATTTTATTTTTTTATTTATTTTCTTATGAATCATATTTTCCTCAAAACCATTCTCTTTTGCTATTTTTAAAATGTGATTTTTCTCTGTATTAAATTTTCTCTGCTCATGGGAACATCACAAGTCTGTATGTTAAACTATTAAAGACTGCCTGTTTATGTGCAATATGGTTGAAACCTGTTGCTTTAATATAATTATCAACATGTGTTTCTTTCCTGTAAATCCCAAGTTCTATTTTCTGTTTTTCTTCATTTGTGATCAATTTTAGATCTAAAAATGGTATTTGTTGGTCATTTTCAACATCCATAGTAAATTTATTTGTTTTATTTTGAGAATATTCAAAAGTTTAACAGCATCTTCCAAGTGTTTTTGTTCGACTATTGCCATGATATCGTCCACATATCTACTCCAAAATTTAAAAATCAAAGGGTATGCTTCAATTATCTGACATTTGAAGTTTCCCATGAACATATTTGCCAAAAATGGTGATAATGGATTTCCCCATTGCAAGTCCCATTTTTTGTCTGTAGTATTTTCCTTTGTAAGTGAAGAATACTTTATCTATGCACAATTTGGACAAATTCAGGTATTCCTCTCTGCTCTCATAATCTATCTTGTTTTTCTTTAGTCATTTTTCCAAAATGTCCATTGTTCTGTCTGTTGGAATGTTTACGAACAATGATGTGACATCAAATGAGACCAATCTTTCTGAAGGTTCAATTTATTACTTACTCACTAGCACCATCGAACCTGTTATATTTTCTAATTTTTCTATTAACTGGTAAGAATTTTCCACTACCAAATTTTCAAATGTGTTCATTTCTTTGTTAATGAATGAGTTGGAGAAAATGCTTTAACATCTCACCTCATAGGTCTTCACGATACTGGTTTCAAAAGTATAGTATTACTTCCATCTTCAGTCAAATTCCAACTGTCAAAATTTTGCCATGAACATCATCTTCTGAACTACAATCTGGTGTCGGTTTTATGAACTTGGGGATCAAATTATTCTTGTCAAGAATATCGAAATTCATTGCTTTATATTTATTCTTCTGAATGTATATCTTTTATCCACTGTTACCATTTGGTTAATTTGTTTATGGGGTATCTAGAATATCACATCACCAATGCTTATCCATGGATTTTAAATGTTGGTACAGATATGTGGATGATGTTTTCTCAGTAATAAATTCAAAATATACAGAAGATGCATTGAAATTACTTAACCTTCAGGATGAATCTGTAAAATTTACTATGGAATTAGATAAAGATTATCAAATCCCATTTTTGGATTTGAAGATAATTAGGAATGAACAACAAAATATTGAATTCAATATACACAGGAAAAATACCCATACAGATAATTACATTAAATCTTCAGGTTTTGATCATATTGCTCATAAACATGCAATATTCAACAGTTTAATATACAGATTAACAAACATTCCATTAAGTGAAGAAAATTTTAAGAAAGAATACAATCACATTTTAAACGTAGCTATGTCAAATAGTTTTGGAAAAGGGATAATAATAAATAAGTTAAAGAGGTTCAAACAACAAAAAAGACTTAAAGAATACACCACCCTATATCTGATTCAAAAGAAAGAAACAATTCAAGAAAATTACTTACCATCCTGGAACACACAGAAAATTTAAAAAAAATATTTAACAAATTTGATATTACATTAGCACCAATTAACAAATTTGGTCTGGATAATCTACTAGTAACTAATAAGAAAGTTAATGTCCCAGATAGTAAAAAATCTGGAATTTATTAAATATGTTGCAACGACTGCAATAAAGTATATATAGGGAAAACTAAAAGGAATTTAGAAACCCGTACAAAAGAATACTTTAGAAATATTAAAAATGGTGATATTGAAAAATCGGCAATTGCAGCTCATAGTTTGCTAGAGACTCACAAAATTGGAAGAGAAACTAAACTTTTGAAACATTTGAAGAAATCTTTGGAATTAACAGTTTTGGAAAAGATACACATTCAGAAGAATAAATATAAAGCAATGAATTTCGACATTCCTGACGAGAATAATTTGATCTCCAAGTTCATAAAATTGACACCAAATGGCAGTTCAGAAGATGATGTTAACGGCAAAATTTCGGCAGTTGGAATTTGACTGAAGATGGAAGTAATACTATACTTTTGAAACCGGTATCGTGAAGACACGCAACTTTGTGAGGTGAGATGTTAAAGCATTTCTCCAACTCATTCATTAATGTAAATGCATCATAGTGTTTCCTCCCACTGTAATTTTAATTAAATTCATTTCTTTGTATTTATTACTTAACGATTTTGATATTTTGTAAGTAGGTGAAATAATATTGATAACTGGTTCTTCTCTTTCCATTTTTATGGATTTTTAGGAAGACCATGAATGTTGGGGTTTCTGGGATCTGCCATTTTTAATTTGAATTTTTCTTTTTTCTTATTAGGATTCACTTTATTATTCTTATTAAGTCCACCACTGCGGTCTCGAGGTAGCGTGCTGCCTTGTCACACAGCAGGCCCGGGTTCGATCCCCGGTCGGGGTAGTTTTTCTGGGTGAGGTTTTTATCGAGGTTTTTACTCACCTGTAAGACAAATGTCAGGAAAACTTTAAGGCCCAAACGGTCCCCGAAATCATATGGCCATCATCATCATCCTTACCACTATCATCATCATCATCATCACCATCATCCTTCACCGGTGTGGAAAGCAACGGGAAGCTACCACACCTACACAATTCCCTAGTAAAGCTGCAAGCATAGCATGAAAATGCTATGATTGCAGTGAAGGACCTGCCTTCGGGCAGAATTACTATGGATGGATTCTTATTAAAATAGATTTCTTTTACCTAGTTAATATATTGTCAAGAAAGGCAGTGGTACTGAGAATGAAAGTTTGGATTCTCCGACGATATTAAAGGTTAGGATAATTCTCAGAGGTCATGCCATAACATTGCACAATGCTACAAGCTGGTAGGTTATAGGTTAAAGTCCCAATAGGGTCAGGATATTTAAACTGGCTTTTGGTGGCAATATGGCCCTTTGGTTGACTTAGCCTCTAAACAAGACTATGTTCTGGGGGTAAAGACAACCGTCACACAGGGCTGACAACCCAGATGATATATTGTGCCAATTGTCTAGAATGGTGGGAGCTTTAACTTTCTACAACTGCAAGGCCCATAGTAGGATCACTTTACCTTTACCTATATCTGAGAAATCCTATTGAAAAAAGCACATTGTGTTTCTTCATTTACTACTTTAAAAAATCCATAATTGGTACTCAGAAGTTGAGGACCTATAAAATGCCTATAAAAGACCTTTAAAAAGACTTAAAGATATCCTACAAAATACCTAAAAACTGGAAAAGGACATAAAAAATGTTGCAGATGCTAACAAATGGATAAAGACAACCTCTCTGCCTTTATCCTCGGTTCACAAAGTGATAACTTTATAGAAAATCAAGTTGAAATACAATAGTTCAGGTGGTCAGTAGGCTGGTGGTTAAATATAATGGGATATTTTGTGAGGGTTCAATAGTTTCTCACGGAACAAAGTGTTTGGAATGTGAAAAGCTTTACAAAGTAAAATAGCCAAAATACGTTGAAAAAGGATAAATAAAACCCACCATTTTCTGGCCTACAGTGACCCAAAATCTATATATATATATATATATATATATTGATGTTATAATTAAATATGACATTTAGCAATGAAGGCCTAATATGACATGAAAAGAAAAATAAATGTCTCAACCAGGATTTGAACCCAGGACCTCTAACTTGATACTTTACTGTGCTATCAGTTCCTGCTACCTCTCACGATAGAGTATATATATATATATATATAAAGGAGAAATAAATGTTTGTGCTAGAATTCCTGGAGAGCATAGTTGGTAGCGAACTGACATATCAAGTTAGAGGTTCTGCAATCAGGTGTTTATTTTTCTTTTCATGTCATATATATATATATATATATATATATATATATTATGTTGGGCCTTGTCTTAAGACATAAAATAAAAAGGATTTTTCCTCAACTTCAGAGCCCTAAATATTACGATACATATATTTTGTGACGACGACAACAACAACAATAATAATAACAATAATAATAATAATAATAGCAGCAGCTTTATTTTACCTGGCAGAGTTAAGGCCTAAAGGCCTTGTCTACTACTCAACCAGGTTAAAAAAATACAGAAATTATTTTTACATCTAAATTACAATAAACATAAATATACATGGTACGTCTACAATATAATTATTGTTTATAAAATATTTTGATTCAATCTAGATTTAATGATTGAAATATAAAATGTACAAAATAGAAAAGTCAGATAAAAAATAAATTATTAATGACATAGAATAAATTTAGTTGTCGAGAAAAATGAATTATTTAACAACATGTATTTGTATAAGCGTGACTTAAAAAGTGCCAAGTGTGTGGCAACCTCTGATAGCTTGAGGAAGGAAATTCTAGGAGCGGGCAGAGGCTACTTATGCAGTTGACAGAAAAATTTATTTTACCTGAGTATAAACGGACTGTTAAAATTGTCAGGGATTCATTAACATGCCAGCTAGTACTCTTTGAGCCATTTTAGGAGGCACTGTATTCCATAAGTCTTCTTTAGTACCTACAACAATTTATTACATGTTAAAATTATAAAAGTCTATCACAATTATTCAATGTCAGGAAGAAATCTAACTTACCCAAAATATATTATTTTTGGTCTGGACATCTTACCTCAATATTAATGTTGATTTGTTCTTGGACATGTTTCAAAACAATTCTGTTTTGAAACATGTCCAAGAACAAATCAACATTAATATTGAGGTAAGATGTCCAGACCAAAAACATGTCCAAGAACAAATCAACATTAATATTGAGGTAAGATGTCCAGACCAAAAATAATATAATTAAAATAACCTCAAAATATAACTTCCTAAAATTAAATATTAAATAATATTAATTCCCAGTCTGGGAAAGCTGACGATAAAACAGAATTGTTTTGAAACATGTCCAAGAACAAATCAACATTAATATTGAGGTAAGATGTCCAGACCAAAAATAATATAATTAAATATTATTTACCCAAAATAATTACTACCAAAAACAAAAATAAAATATATATGCTTAATCCCATATCTTTAAATGAACTTTCATTGTGAAATACAATTGTCCTAACTGAGCCATTAGAACATAATAACTTAAGGTATACCTTGGTCTATATTTATTATATTAAATAAAATACATAAAATATTAGAACAAACTAACACATTTAACTACCTCAGATACCAAGTTACATACAAAGAGAAAAAAGATTTTAGTCAAAAATTTATAAAATTAAACAGAGTAACAGGAATTATAAAACACTGGCCAGACCCATATTGTGATACAGCAGTGAGGCCTGGACAATTCGCAGTGGATGAACAAAGACTAACTGCAGCACAAATGAAATTTATGAGACGTACTGCTGGTTACTCAAGAACAGACCATAAAAGGAATTCAGAGATTTTCAAAGAATTACAAACAGGTTCAATCATGGAATATGTGCAAAAATACAGAAACAACTGGAAATCTCACGTGAGAAGAAAAAGAATACCACGTCAAATCTTAAATTACCAGCCACCAGGCAAGAGATCATTGGGCAGAACCCTTCAAATGTTGGATTGAGACCATAACAGACCGCTAGGTCTATCACATGAAAGGAAGAAGAAGAATAATAAATACATGGGGTTGTAAAGTATTGGCAACAGTTTATTGAAGCATAAGCAAAATCCATTACAGTTGGTATCCATCCATAGTAATTCTGCCCGAAGGCAGGTCCTTCACTGCAATCATAGCATTTTCATGCTATGCTTGCAGCTTTACTAGGGGAATTGTAAGTCTGGTAGCTTCCTGTTGCTTTATTGATACATAAACCCAGAAAATCGGACCTATAGTTTCATCAATTGGGGCCTACTTCTAAATTTCAAATGGTTAAGTTACGAATTTAGTAACTTGCTTCTACAACAACCGAGTTTTGCCATCAACAATTCTATGGCATTTATTCAGAAAACTTTTTTTTCTTGCAATGCAACCATGTTGTCATTTCAACATTCTGGTATTCTCTCCTGGCATGGCATTATTGTAACCGATTTCTGAGGTTGGGGCGCCTGGAAGGCAGAGTTATGCTACCCCGATGATATATGATGGGTGATGTTGATGGTAATGATGCACCAGGAGAGGCCTTAATCCTAAACTTTATGAATATGTTAATGATGATAATGATGGCCAGATGATGTTCAGGGAACGTTTGGGCCTTAAAGTTTCCTGACAATTGTTTTACAGGTGAGGAAAAACCCCGAAAAAACCATCACCCAGGAAACTTGTCCTGGCCAGGGATCAAACCCGGGACCACTGCGTGACTAAGCAGCAGGCTACCTTGAGACCACAGCAATGGACATTCAGAAAACTAAAAACATAGAATTATAGGAATGGGAGATCTTAATTTTATTTTACATTAGCTCTGTCTTTCCTTGTATCCTGATTCCTCAAACTTTAACTTATTTAGAAGAATTCCTGTTACAAAATAATTTGAATCAATATATTGTTACACAATATAAACAGTCAATAACACTTTGCATGAAACAAAATATTTTTTAATTCAAAGAAAAATTCTATTAACAGGAGGGACTAAATGGTTTTGGTATAAGTTAAAAAAATCAAGCACAAAATTGATTGAGAGAATACGAGATCCAACAAACTAATAGTAAGAAGAAAGAAAAACAATTCAAGAAATTTACTTACTATCCTGAAACGTACAGAAAATTTAAGAAAAAATTAGCAATTTCAAAATTACATTAGCACCCAAAAACAAATTAATTGACTCATGCTTCATTTTAAGGCATTATTATTATTTATATGTGCAGGAGTTTATTTATTTTATTTATTTATTTATTTTACCTGATGGAGTTAAGACCGTAAGGTCTTCTCTTCCACTTTACCAGGGTTAAATTATACATACAATAAGAATTATGATTGATACATAATAGATATAGACTACACAATATAAATTTGACAAGGGTAAAAAAGAAAAATAGTAATAATAATAATAATAATAATAATAATAATAATAATAATAATAATAATAATAATAACAACAACAAAAATAATAACAACAAAAATAATAACCTATAATTAGATTAAGTAAATGGCTTGGTAAAGAAAGTTTAAAATATAAAGAAACAAAAGTTTACATGGAACAGGGTTATGTATTATATTGTCTAAGGAAATATGAAGCGAGTTTCTTTTTGAACTGTTTTCGAGTCGGGCAGTCTTTGATATACGAGGAGAGGGAATTCCAGAGTCGTGTGGCTGAAACAAGGAAGGATGAGGAATAGTGAGATGTTCGATGTAGAGGAATAGCTAGAGTTAAATTTTCTCTCGATAGCATGTTTAAGTTATGGTGGGAGGATAGCGAATGAAAGCGAGTAGAAATATAAAGGGGTGATGAGGTGGACAAAGTATTGTATAAGAAGTAGAGGGAATGTATCTTTCACCTGTCTTCCAATCAGAGCCAAGACAACATTTCAAATACTGGAGTTATGTGGTCTGATTTATGGAGGTTGCATATATAACGTGCACAAGCATTATGAACTCGTTGTAGTCTTTGTCCGAATGTAATATTCATGTCAGTTAAGAGTAAGTCACAATAATCAAAATGCGGCATAATCAAAGTTGAGACAAGTACTTTTTTCAATGAAGAAGGGAAATTTTTCAAACGTTTTTAGGAAATGGAAGATTAATATATTTTTTTACAAGTTTCTCTTAAATGAACCTGCCAATTAAGATTTTGTGGTCGAAATATACACCAAGATTTTTTCACAGAAGGTTTAAATGGCATTTCAGTTTGATTTATATTTACAGAAATTAACGATGAATAATCAATTTTGTTTAATAGACTTTGATGGCGATGACAACTGCTTGTGACTTCTCAGGATTTATAATAAGGTCTGTTTGTTTTGTCCACATTGCTGTGGAGTCAAGGTCTTCATTAAGTTGTTTAATTGTATCGCTAATCAGTTCTGGTCTAGTATGTATATAAAGTTGTTATTCATTCACCCTAGATAGTACAAAATCTGGAATTTACCAAATTAATTGCAATAACTGCAATAAAGTATATATAAAACTTAAAGGAATACTGGCATGAAATAACACTTAGTAGTATTAAAAATGGTGGAAATTGAAAAATTGGCGATTGCAGCATATAGTTCGTTACATGATCACATAACTGGAAAAAGAAACTAAACCAGCAAAGCATTTAGACAAACCTATGATCTAACAGTTTGGGAAAATATTTACATTTAGAAGAATGATATAGGCCCATGAATTTTGAAGTTTCTGGAGAGCAAGAATTGATATCAAAATTCAACAATCGCACACCAGGTTGTAGTTGAAATGTTGGCACAAAAGTTTAGCTAATGATGGAGGGAATACCTCTGAAAATAGTGTTAGTGAGAAATACATATATTTTTATGAGGTGAGGTATAAAAATGTCCAATTCAATTATACAAATTATATATATCTTATCTTTATATATCTTAATAATTATGTTGTTGTTTTCAAATGCTGGGCCTTGGCAATGAAGCCATTAGCTTCATTATTATAAGAACATTATAATTGAAGAGAAAAATTATATTACTCCAGCTCTTGCTCTTGTATTGTGATTTACTCTGCTATAAAACTGTAAATCATTTTGTGTTTCTTTGAACCTTTAATTTCTTTTTTGTTTCAGAAATTGCCGACATGCAATTCCCTTCTTTGCCAGAATGTCATCTAATTGGTCCTCTTTATGGGAAATTCCCTGTACATTCCAGGTTGCAAATTTTAAAATATTTTCCTTCTTCCATGTCGATTCATCCAAGGCTCGGTTTGAGACTTGAAAGCAAATGTAAATTTTTTGCCCAATGGGTTGCTGGCCCAGAGGAGTATTATTGTGGGGTTC
This sequence comes from Diploptera punctata, assembly GCA_030220185.1. NCBI lineage: Eukaryota > Metazoa > Arthropoda > Insecta > Blattodea > Blaberidae > Diploptera > Diploptera punctata. The sequence goes on along the minus strand of JASPKZ010001381.1, from coordinate 24,205 downwards.
CCACTAATGTAGCATTTCCTCGACATTAAGGTGATGTGGTTATACTGCCAGTACTCGGTCCTCAGAGCCTCATTTACCAAAGTAATAGAAACCTAAAAATAGACTCCTTGATTTTTGCAGATGATTTGGTATTAATAGCTCCAACAGAAACAGATTTACAGTATTCTATACAATTAAGTTATGTAGATAGGAAATAACACTATGAGGTTTTTTTAATATTGTTTATTTTTAATATTTCACTCACCTCATACTTCATAATTCATAGCATTGCTATGAATTGCTATGAATTATGAAGTATGAGGTAAGTGAAATATTAAAAATAAACAATTCTATACAATATTTTAATATAATTGCAAAAAGATTACAATATGGAAATCAATACAAAGAAAACTAAAGTGATGGCCATTTGTGGGAATACCCTATACCTAGCAAAATTGTTTTGGATGATGAAATTTTGGAACGAGTAAATGAATTTCATTATTTGGGTTATAATTTAACATTTCAAGATGAAGCTGACATATCAAAGAAAATAACAAATTTCACAAAAACAACGGGGGATAATTAACAGTATAATGAAACCATCTTTAGTACAGAAGAACATAAGATTACAGCTTTATAAGGTTCTCGCAAAGACCAGTATTAAGAAGCATGGACAATATGAAGAAGAGATGAAAGCCGAATAACAGCAAATGAGATGCGATTTATGCGTCGTACAAACTACCAGATCAACTGGAAAGCCCATCTTCAACGAATGCCGTCTCATAGAATTCCAAATGCCATGCTTTGTTACTGCCCTCATGGCAAAAGATCGCTGGGACGTCCAAAAAAGCACTGGATGGAAAATTCCTCTTTGAGACCGTAACAGGCCACACGGCCTAATACTTGCATGGATGATGAAAAATTATATGCTCAGACTGGGATTTGATTGGCTTTCTAGACCAATGCTCTACCACTGAGTTACCTGAGAAATTCCAATCTAAACAAATTTTTCATTGATGATTGAATGCTACGAGCATTTGCTTGATCACACAAATGGTGCCTTTTGTTTTAAGAAGACATTTATTGGGAATTTAAACACTACTTATAAAGCCACCAGGGCTGTTTTGATGTTTTCATTATTAATATAACACTTCTCACTGAAGGATAAATTATATTTGAAGAGAAAAATTATATGCTCAGACTGGAGTTTGAACCCAGGACTTTTGGCTGTTAAGAACTTACCAAATGTTTAATGAAACATGCCTATAATGCAACAAAAAGCTTGTAATTTCACCCTTAACAGAGCTATTTATGGTAGAGTGAATTGTTTAGAATAGTGACAATACTGAATATTGTTTTAAAACTAAAAGAAAGTGCTAATATGAAGAATGAATGAGTAGGACAAAAAAGAAAGGTAAGCTCATATTAGAAAAAAAGTGATAATTATTACCTTGCATATACAGCCACCACATTTGATTACAAATGATTCCTCTCTCTCCTTCAAAGAAAGGATGTGGATCTTCCCATGAAGACATTCTGCATCTTGGAGCACATAAAGAGACAGCAATCTACAATGAAGATCCAGTAATCTTTCTGCCAAAGCTTCTGCCATTCATGGAACCGTCGATAGCTACCATGAAGTGACAAACTGCAATAATTTTTAATTAGTATTACATAATGAAGACCTTATCAGATCAAAGACACAATGTAATGCAGAAAATCTAACACGTTTTAAATTTTAAAATCATTAGGAAGTTACATTATGAGGTTTAATTTAATATTTGAGTTTGCCTTTTTTAACATTCTTGCCTTCCTTTGGCCAGCAACCAATCGAAGGGACTATTATTATGCTTTCAAGTCTTATATGAGAATTTCCCATAAGGGAAAATTTTCTATAGGATCGTAACAGGCCTTGGCCTAATACTTGAAAGGAAGAAGAAGAAGAACATTCTTACCTCATATATTTATTTTGTTGGATGATCGTTTCAAAACTATTGCTCCATCTTCAGCTTGTTCACAAACTGGTTTTTTTCTTTTCTTCAAGTTGTCGGCCCTGGATCTGTGTTCCAAAGAACCTTGGTAATGAGGCTCCTTTCTCCGGGAAAACAAGCTAAAGATGGGGCAATAGCTTTGAAACGATCGTCCAACAAAATAAACATATGAGGTAAGAATGTTATAAAAACACAAACTCAAATATCTAACACGTTGATAGACCGAGAATGGACAAGAGAAAACTTGGAATTGCGACACGTAATAACAAGATTGGCAGTCCATGGGTTCATCATCTCATCTGCAAAACCAATATACCATGAACCAAACCAATCATGCGAGAGTACACTGTGCAACAAAACATGTGAACACTACCATAATGAACTGTGCACAAAGAGAACAAAATCATTTGCAAAGCACAAATAGTAAAACTTTATATTAAACTTAATGGCCATTTGGCTGCTGTTAGAATAATAAAGTAATAAGAGTAAAGATATTCCAATGTGTTCGTCTCGGTCACTCCATGTGTGTTTCATGATGGATGAAACGGAGCTTGGGCAGATTTTTCTCGGGATTCTCCTGTTTCCGCCTGCCACAAATTTCATTCCACCATTTCACCATATTCATCTCAACCATTTTGTTTCATTTCATTCATCCGCCCCTGTGACAGTGCATCAGGGATGGTCGTCTGACACCCTTGACGTTCACAGACCTCTATGAATATAAGGGCTTCATTTCATTTCATACCTATTCTGACCTGGACACAAGTTGGGGATATACAGTGCTATTCAGAAAGAAGGAACAGGCTTCAAACATTTCTTTCTTCCAAGCTACAAAAAATAGAAACACAATTCCAACGTTCATAGAAAGAGAAAAGTTTGAAGTTCCAATCACATCCACATTGGCGCTGTTTCTTGAAGTTGCAATCACTGTTGCATTGGTACCGTTGGATTGGACGAGGAGGAGCAGAAGATCAACTTCACTGCCAGTGACCTCCCAGGTCACCAGACCTACCATCATATCATGTGATTATTATCTGTGGGTTACGTAAAAGACCATATTTTTATCCCCCCTATGCCTCACACTCTTGGAAATCTGCAACATCAAATTGTTGAACTGTGAATTCGATAACTAGAGACCAGGTGATTCATGTGTGGCAAGAAATGAGCCACCGTTTTGATATTTGCCGTGTAACACATGGTGCTCATATTGAATGCATAAAATAGTAAAATTTTAACTTGTCTCTTTCCAGGATCATTGGAATTGTGTTTCTATTTTTTGTAGTTTAGAAGAAATAAATGTTTGAAGTCTGTTCATTCTTTCTGAATAGCCCTGTATATATATATATATATATATATATATATATGATATGAAAAGAAAAAAAGAATGCTTGAGTCGGGATATATATATATATATATATATATATATAATATAATATTCCAATGTAAGATGATATAGATCCACTTCAACTTTCATTAGAACAAATGCTTCAGCAGCAAAATGAAGTGATATTATGATTTTTTCAAAGTTAAAATTGGGAAACACATTATGAGGTTCTAATTAATAAATTAATGAGTCATTTTAACATCTTACCTCATATTTCATGTTTTTCAAACACGGTAACTATAGTTTTCAAATGATCTTGTCATTCATTTTCAACCGCCATTATGACTACATTATGAGTAGTCATAATGGCGGTTGAAAATGAATGACAAGATCATTTGAAAACTATAGTTACCGTGTTTGAAAAACATGAAATATGAGGTAAGATGTTAAAATGACTCATTAATTTATTGATATTATGATGTTAATATTATTCGTTTTTAAACACCTTAATGATGGACAAATTATATTTGAAAAGAAAAATATACGCCTAGACTTTTTAAACACCTTAATGATGGACAAATTATATTTGAAAAGAAAAATATACGCCTAGACTGGGGTTTGAACCCAGGACCTTTGACTTTCTATGTCAATGCTCTTCCATCTGAGCCACCTAGGCCTCCAATCTAAACACGTATTTTTCTCTTACACATAGTTAATTCCCTAGGCGTATATTTTTCTTTTCAAATATGATATTATGATGTTAGTATGTAAATGAAAATAGTTACAAGGGAACAGTCAACCATTGCATGTCAAAACCTACCTTGAAATTTCTCCCAGAGAAGCGTTGTGAAGTACCAAAGCTGTGTCCAAAAAAGTATCTGCTGTTTTTAACTGCAAGCTAGAATCCAGCAATGGCAACTCACTGTATGGAGCAGATTGACACCTGCTAAGTAGAATGGAGTCAAGAGTGGCAGAACACAGTGTGGATCACAAGTAGTGAGATTATCCAACCTACCAATTCATGAGTTGTATTACTTCCCTGTAGTTTAAATGAGATATTTAGCAGTGGATTTTAATGTCTTGCAGTTAAAAACAGCAGATAATTTTTTTGGACATGGCCTTGGTATATCACAACACTCCTCTAGAAGAAATTTCAAAGTAATTTCGGCATGTAACAGTTGACAGTTGCCTTGTTAGGCTAATCATCTGAATCAATTCTGAAGAAAAATGTTTATGACAACAAATTAAAATGTTTCATACCTCTCCTCATAATGAATCTTCTAAGTAGATCAAATGCAGGGATTGTGACAAAATTGAAAAAAAACATAAAGAAATTTGAAAACAAGGGTGAAAGAACATCTTAAAAATGTCAAAAATGGAGAAGTAGAAAAATTAGCAGTAGCTGCTCATGCTTGGTCCGAGAAACATCTAATTGAATCAAAAGCTAGTCTAATTAAACAAATACATCAAAAGGAACTCACGGTTTGGGAAAAATCCACATTCAGAAAACAAAACAAAAATTATGAACTTCGGAATTCCTGCGGATTCTGACCTGATTCAGAGGTTCATCAGTCCACCAACAAAGGGAAGAAGAGTGGTTCTTCCGATCGACATAAAATCAGTCGTCAAGATGGTATAGAAGGTGGGACCGGAATGCTCTTGAAATTGCGATCTACTTAGAAGATTAATTATGAGGAGAGGTATGAAACATTTTAATTAATCTTAAATTACACCTCCGGGAAATTCTCGTATAAGACTTGAAAGCATAATAATAGTCCCTTCGATTGGTTGCTGGCCAAAGGAAGGCAAGACCAGTGATGGGGCTGCCATCTTATAGCCTCTGGTCAGGCTTTACTGGAGAAGAAAAGAAAATAAAGGAAAGAAGAAATGGAAGAAAGGAAAGACTCCCTAGCCCTCGGATGCCCTAATAGCGTCGGGGTTGACCTATGGTAGTGAAGCATGGACACTAAAAAAACAACATGAAGCAGAATAATGGCTTGTGAAATGAGATTCATGCGCAGAACAGCGGGTTACACCAGATGGGATCGGAAAAGGAACACCGATATCTTAAAAGAATTGAAGACTACGCCAATTTTGGAATATATTAAACAATACCAACTAAATTGGAAACACCATCTTGAAAGAATGAGTTCAAATCGGATCCCCAAATCTGTTTATAATTATATACCAAGAGGACGAAGATCACTGGGCCGTCCTATGAAACGCTGGAGGGAAAATTTTCTATAGGATCGTAACAGGCCTTGGCCTAATACTTGGAAGGAAGAAGAAGAAGAAATTACACCTCATAGTGATTTATTCTTATAAAAGTTAAATTAAAAAATGTTTATATCTAAACCAGGATTTGAATCTAAATTTACTGGGATGTGGGATTATAAAAAAAATTATGTAAGGACAGGAGTTGCCTAAGTAGTGGTTAGAGCACCAGTGCATATAGCTTTTTAGGTTTGGATAAATTTTTCTCTTCAGAAATGATTCAGATAATTAACCTGAGTATATTAATTTACACTTTAACATCATAATTAAAGCTTATGGCTTAAATTAGTGTAAAAAAATCCCATCACAATGTCATCCTAATTTAGAAATAATCCAATTGGATTGTGAATGAGTTGAGGTGCAGGATTATAAGAGAGAAAAATTTGTGGTTGCCTAAGTAGCTCAAATGGTTAGACCACCAGTGCATAAAACTGGAGATATTGTTTTTTTTTTAGATGTAAACACAAAATTATTAAAATAGTTAGAAAACAAAAATGAACTCACCATATGGGAAAAAATCCACATACAGAAGAACAAGGAAAGAATTATGAATTTGAAATTCCGGAGAAAGGAACATCATTGGTAAATTCATTGGACCAGAGGCAGAGAGAGCAGGAATCAAGAATCAGGGTCGACAACTTGAGAAAATTCAGTCTGTAATCACTGATGATGGGCTCAGAAGTCTTGAAACATATGTTCGACAAAAAACAACCATAATATGTTAGAATGTATAGACAAAAATGTCTTAATTACGGAGGTATTGTGTTCAAATCCCAGTTTATGCAAAAAATTTTCTCTTTAGAATAAAAGTGATAGTTTCATAACTCTCCTCCAGATTTTACTGACACTCCTTCTGAGCAAAAAATTAAAATATTGAGGTAAGATGTCCAGACCAAAAATAATATAATTAAATATAATTAAAAAATTAAAAATTGCAAATTTTTAGCATTTTTTAGGGCCAGTTTTCAATATAGCTATCATCTCTGATATCATTTTAACTGACACCACTGGAAAAAGCATATTTGTTTCTACAAGGGACATGAAAAAGTAATGTTTTTGATGTTTTTATTATTAATTTAACATTTCTCAATGAAAGATAAATTAAATTTGAAGAGAAAAATTTTCGCCTAGACCGGGACTCGAACCCGGGACCCTTGGCTTTCCGGGCCAAGTGCTCTACCAACTGAGCTACCGAGGCGAGTTACGATCTAGACGCAAATTTTTCTCTTATATACGTTGTATCGCATTTGGCGATAGGGAATTACAACGTATATAAGAGAAAAATTTGCGTCTAGATCGTAACTCGCCTCGGTAGCTCAGTTGGTAGAGCACTTGGCCCGGAAAGCCAAAGGTCCCGGGTTCGAGTCCCGGTCTAGGCGAAAATTTTTCTCTTCAAATTTAATGAAAAAGTAAAATGGTAATTTTCTATATAAGGTCTATAAAATAGCCTTAAATTACCGTAGCTGTTCCGCATACCGGTGTGTTACAGCACAGCTTTTGCTTCATATTTGAAGAGAGAAAATATACGCTCAGACTGGGATTCGAACCCAGGATCTTTGGCTTTCTAGGCCAACGCTCTACTGACTGAGCCATCTGGGCAAGTTCCAATCTAAACGCAACAATATAAGAGAAAATTTGCGTTTAGATTGGAACTCGCCCAGATGGCTCAGTTGGTAGAGCATTGGCCTAGAAACCAAAGATCCTGGATTCAAGTCCCAGTCTGAGTGTATATTTTTTCTCTTCAAATATGAAGCAAAAGCTGTACTGTAACACACCAGTATGCAGAACTGCTAGGGTAATTTAAGGTTATTTTATAGACCTTATATGGTAAATTACCAATTTACTTTTTCATGTCCCTTGTAGAAACAAATGTGCTCTTTCCAGTGGTGTCAGTTAAAATGAGATCAGAGATGATAGCATATTGAAAACTGGCCCTGAAAAATGCTAAAAATTTGCAATTTTTAATTTTATGCTCAGAAGGGGTATCAGTAAAATCTCACAGAAAGTAATACTGGTGAATTATAATGTGAACCTGATTGTTAGTTGACGGCCTAAAAATCAAGGTTCCAGCTACTTTTGCCTTGTAGTAAACAATCTTCTGTGTCAAACTTTGCAAGACACTTTCAGACCAAATACCATAAGTGGTAATAATTTCCAAGCAATTTGAATGCTATAGTTGCATTCTGCACCAAAAGTTGTACTAGTATAAAATGATTCAATGTAATAGACACTACAGTTGAAGCAGAAGGTTATATCAAAGTTGACCAAATTCTTTGTGCTGCATGCTTCATGACATGGCATAGGTCCACTAAGGTGGCCCTAGCTCTGGAGCCACTGCATCAATCGAGCCAAAATTTTGCACAGTAACCTAACAAATGCATGTGCACATATGCACAGATTTTGAACAAAATCTGAGGTGGTTGAGTGGGGACCCCTAGGACACTTGACATGGAATGATCCAAAAGGACTCTATAGTCAAGTTTAGTGTGACCACTGGAATACACAGCAGCACATCTGCACAAAGGGAGCCAAAGGGGTAGTATGTGGTCTCGAGGGTATATATCTTATTGGCAGGTATATACTGCTAAAACTCGGGAAATGCCATTAATTCCTAGTAAGTCCGATGCACACATGTCCTTGTCATGGCTCCTGGATAACGCTAAGTGGTGCAAGGGCAAAAAGTGTGTTTTCAATGCTTGAAATTCAGGACTGGCCAACTAGGGGAGACAACCCTGACAGAAAACATCGGTCCTCCAGGATAGCTGGGGGTTTGGCACGGGTTGACACCCCTATCCCATAAAAATATAATCATCACGAAACCAGAAGAAGCACAGTATGCTGGATGGAACTTTTCATGACGACATAGCAAATACATAAAGGATATGAGAATTGGAACATGGAATGTTTTAAGTAATTAATTGAATTGGCGTTTATTTGATGAAAATCCATAATTTATTTAATTAAATAAAAATAAAACTTAAAGATTTATGTGATTTTCATATTTATTAAAATATAAATTAGTAACAGCTGTCTCGGTACTTTGTACCTTCTTCAGACATGATTACAAATGAATGAATTTTGTTATTATAGTACATAACAACTGTAACTATGCAACAATTTTTTTTATAACAATCTCTATTATAAATTTAAAAGAGGCGATTCATTAAAATCTAGTTGGGAATTTAACAGCTCATTACCACTTTTCAATTTATTTATCTCTACAACTTCTAAAAGATCCAACTTCTTTCCTTTGTCACAAACATGTAAAATTTTAATATTTGAATCAAAACAATTATTGTATTGGAGTAGGTGGTTAGCATACTTTGAATTATCTAAATTTCTGTTTAATGCTCCCATATGTTCCTTTATACGAGAAATAAAAGGTCTGCCAGTTTGTCCTATATAGATATTGTCACATGTGCCACACTTCAATTTATATACACCTGATAATTGTTCCTCTTTTACTTTGGTTTTATTGTTTTTTTATTATATTTTGAAAGTTTTATTAGTTTTAAATGCCACATTAATGTTTAACTTTTTTAAGTATTTAGATATTTTATTGGAAGGTTGGCCTATGTATGACATTATGACATATTTATTTATGTCTTTCTTGGGTAAAGGAAAAACTTTGTTAATTGCTTTTTTTGTAATGAATTTTCTTAATTAAATTGTCTATATTTTTATCTTTATATAGACCTGGTGTCTTGAAAGTGTTACTGGGACAATTAGATTTATATAAACTAGATTTACTAGCATTGCAAGAAGTGAGGTGGATAGGGAACGGGATTTTAGAAAAGAAAGCCACACGATATTTTATAGTTGTCACAAAAAAGACCATGCTTTTGGTTCATAAGAGGAAAAATCATCTAATAATGGATTTTAAGGCAAAGTCACCTAGAAGCTGTATCCTGAGGATTAAAGAATGTTTCTATACTTATAGTTTTAGATGTGTGCATGCACCTACAAATGAGAAGAATCAAGAGGAGAAAGAAAGATTTTATGATGAGCTTGACAAAATTTATGACGAATGTCCTAAAAGAGACATTAAAATAATTTTAGGTGATTTGAATGCGCAAATAGGCAAGGAAGGCATGTATAAACCTACAATAGGAACAAATAGTCTACATACAGTATCTAATGACAATGGCATTAGATTAATCAATTTTATATAATAAATTTGCGAATTTTAACATTATGAGGATTTATTAATAAGAATCAAATGAATTGTGAATTATTTGTGTCGTGAAAACAGCTGACGATGGGGAAGATACTGCGGTGCTGTGCTTAAAAAAACATAGAAGTATGAGGTAAGAATAATTCACGATTCATTTGATTCTTATTAATTAATTTTGCCTCATCTAGGAGTATGGTGATTGCTAGTACGATATTTCCTCATAAGGATATCCACAAGAGAACTTGGAAGTCACCCAATAGAAAAACAAATCAAGTTGACCATGTAATCATAGACACTAGATATTTTTCAAATTGTACTGATATTAGGACCTATCGGGGGGGGGGGGGGGCAAATGTGGACTCGGATCATTACTTAGTCATTGCATGTACAAGAAGCCACATCTCAAATGCAAAAAGGATCCATGGAGAACAGATGAGAAAATTTAACGTTAAATCTAGATATATACAGAGAATTGATCAGAGCCTAAAGAAGATCACTGATAGTGAGAGTGTTAGTGACTGCTGGAAGGCTTTGGGAAGGATAGTAACAGAAACAGCAACTGAGGTGTTAGGCAAAGGTGATAAAATCAAATACAATCATTAGTTTGATGCTGACTGTGAAAATGTGACTAATATTAAAAATGTGGCTTACAGGAAAATGCTGGAAAAAAAGAAATACTCGCAAAGCCATTGATGAATATCGTCCGGCAAGACTTGGAGAGAAAAAAGAATTCACAAGAAGAAGAAATGAGAGTTCTCTGATAAGGAACTGAAAGAGCTGCGAAATAAAAATAAAAGCAGAGTATTTTATAGAAAACTAAATAAAAACAAGAATATCTTTCAGCCAAGATCAACATTATGTAGAGATAAAGCAGGCAATATTTTAAGTGATGATAGAGGAATTTTAAATAGATGGACTGAATATTTTAATGAGCTTCTGAATGAAGAAGTGCCTGAACAGTATATATCAACAGTCTCTATGGCCTCAACAGCTTCAATAACTAACTATGAAATGACCGAAATTGTAGAATATCCTCCATCTCTTTAAGAGGTTGAATATGTTATTAGCAGGTTGAAGAATAATAAACGCCAGGAAAGGATCTGATACAGACAGAATTAATTAAACAGTCAGGGACAAAGCATGTAGAAAAGCTACATCAACTATTCATTAAAATATGGAATTTGATCATAATATGCCCTATACTGAAGAAAGGTGATGCATTGATTTGTTCCAATTACAGGGGAATCAGCCTGTTGTGTATTGCTTATAAAGTATTTTCGAACATCTTATTTAAAAGATTGGTACTATATGTAGAAAATGTGGTTGGTAATTATCAATGTGGTTTCTGGCAGGGACAGTCCACAGTGGATCAAATCCATATCCTTTGCAGAATGCTTGAAAAATGTAATGAATATGGAATAGAAACACACCACCTCTTCATAGATTTTAAGGCGGCATATGATAGTATAGACAGGGCGCAATTATTTGCAGCAATGCAAGAATTTAAAATACCTCTGAAACTTATTGCATTGTTTAAAATAACAATGAATAATACAAAATACTAAATGTCAGATTAAGATTAATAATGCATTAACTGAGCCTATTCATATAAGAAAATGGAGTACGACAAGGAGATTCTCTCGCATGTCTACTTTATAATATTGCCTTGAAAAGTGATAAGAAATGCAGGTCTTTAATATAAGGGGAACCATCTTTCATAAATCTGTGTAAATTCTTGCATATGCCAATGATATAGATATAATAGCAAGCCATGAAGCATGCATTTATTAGCCTGGAGAAGGCAGCAAAAAGAATTAATCTTAAAATAAACCGGGCCAAGATAAAATATATGCCAGTGATTGAAGGTAAATGTGAAGCTTGCCCATCTAGTTTGGAAGTTGGCACATATAAATTTGAACTAGTTCATAGCTTTATTTATCATGGATCTGAAAATAAAAAGAGATTACGAACTTGGAATCCTGAATTAAAAGAAAATATTGAACAAAAGAAAAAGCCTATAAAGTGTATTTACAAACTAAACAAGAGGAACATTATACAGAATATAAAAAACTCAGAACTAAGGTTCGTAAATTGTCTAGAAAATATAGAAGGGATGATTGGGATAAATTTGTAAAATCCTTAGAACGTGATATTACAGGAGCACAAAGACAGGGATTTAAAATATTCAAAAAATTACAGCTGGAAACAAAAGACAAAATTAATGTTAATCTGATACCAAAACAAGATTGGATTACTTACTACAAAAATCTTTGGTCAGAACCGAACACTCACACTGAAAAAATTACTTTGAATTTGACTTGTGAAAATGAAATAGAAAAACCAGGCATAACAATGGACGAACTAGAAGAAGTTTTAAAGAAGGCCAAGAACAGGAAAAGTCCAGGTTTAGATGATTTAAATTTAGAACTTTTTAAGTATGGAGGAACTGCCTTGAAAGAGAAACTATTAGAACTTTTTAACAATATTTGGCATTGTCTTAATATTCCAACGGATTGGGAAATGGGTATAGTAATTAATATACATAAAAAAGGTCAGAAAAACAAATGTGATAACTACCGAGGCATCTTCCAACTGCATCTAAATTATATGCCAACATAATTAAAAATAAATTATCAGTAAGTGTGAAACATTTGGAAGAAGAACAATGTGGATTTAGAAAAGGGAGGAACACTTATAGATGCAATATTTACCCTGGAACAAATTATGGAAAAAAGGAGAGAATTTAATCTCCCATTATACATACTATTTATAGATAATGTAAACCGAGATAAACTTTGGCAGATACTGCATGAAGAACATATACACTCACATGTAATACGAGCCACACAAAGCTTATATCAAAATTCTAAAATCAAAATAAAATTACCAGATGGAGAAATAACAGAACACATAAACACAAGCAAAGGTGTTCGACAAGGATGTGGACTATATCCACTCTTATTTAATATATATATTAACAGAACAGTGCAAGAATGGAAACAAACAGTAATAGTGGATTAATAAATTAATGAGTCATTTTAACATCTTACCTCATATTTCATGTTTTTCAAACACGGTAACTATAGTTTTCAAATGACCTTGTCATTCATTTTCAACCGCCATTATGACTACCGGATATTCGTTGGAATCTCCCTCTATAACGTTGCCATCTGGTGTTGATTTGACGAACTTTGAGATATCGTTGCCATCTGGTGTTGATTCGATGAACTTCGAGATGAGGTCACGTTCATCCGGAATGTCGAAATTCATAGATTTAAATTTGTTCTTCTGTATAAATATTTTCTCCCAAACTGTCAAATCCAAAGGTTTTTCCAAATGTTTTAGAAGTTTAGCTTCTTTTTCAATTCTATGACCTTCCAACAAACTATGTGCTGCAATAGCTGATTTTTCAATTTCACCATTTTTAATATTTCTAAAGTGTTCCTTTGTGCGAGTGTCCAAATTTCTTTTTGTTTTTCCTATGTATACTTTATTGCAATCTCGACAATCAATTTGATAAATTCCAGATTTTTTACTATCTGGGGTGTTCATTTTCTTATTGGTTATTAATAAGTTACCAAGGCTAAATTTATTTATCGGTGCCAATGTAATATTGAATTTCTTGAAAATTTTTTGAAATTTGTTATGTATTCCAGGATGATAAGTGATTTTCTTAAATTGTTTTCCTTTCTTTGAATCAGATTGCAGGGTAGTGTATTCATTTAATCTTTTTGTTGTCTGAATTTCTTCAATTTAGTTATAATTATGTTTTTATTATTAATTTAACATTTCTCATGAAAGATAAATTAAATTTGAAGAGAAAAATTTTCGCCTAGACCGGGACTCGAACCCGGGACCCTTGGCTTTCCGGGCCAAGTGCTCTACCAACTGAGCTACCGAGGCGAGTTACGATCTAGATCGTAACTCGCCAGATCGTAACTCGCCTCGGTAGCTCAGTTGGTAGAGCACTTGGCCCGGAAAGCCAAGGGTCCCGGGTTCGAGTCCCGGTCTAGGCGAAAATTTTTCTCTTCAAATTTAGTTATAATTATTTCCTTTATATAAACAAATCTCAGGTCTGGCTATGGGAAACCCACTTTCACCATTATTGGCAAATTTATTTATGGGTTATTTAGAATGTCATATCACCAATGCTTATCCCTGGATGTTCAAATGTTGGTATAGATATGTGGATGATATTTTCTCTGTGATAAATTCTAAATATATTGAAGATGCATTAAAATTACTCAACCTCCAGGATGAATCTGTGAAATTTACTATGGAATTAGAAAATAATAACCAAATCCCATTTTTGGACCTCTACATAAGAAGGAATGAACAACAACAAAGAATTGAATTCAATATATACAGAAAAGATACTCATATTGACAATTACATAAAGTCTTCAGGTTTCAATCATATTGCGCATAAGCATGCAATTTTCAACAGTTTGATATATAGATTATTGAATGTTCCACTAAATGAAGAGGATTTTAAGAAAGAAAGAATACAATCACATTTTGGACATAGCTAATTTAAATGGTTTTGAAAAGGAAATAATTATAACTAAATTGAAGAAATTCAGACAACAAAAAAGATTAAAAGAATACACTACCCTGCAATCTGATTCAAAGAAAGGAAAACAATTTAAGAAAATCACTTATCATCCTGGAATACATAACAAATTTCAAAAAATTTTCAAGAAATTCAATATTACATTGGCACCGATAAATAAATTTAGCCTTGGTAACTTATTAATAACCAATAAGAAAATGAAACACCCCAGATAGTAAAAAATCTGGAATTTATCAAATTGATTGTCGAGATTGCAATAAAGTATACATAGGAAAAACAAAAAGAAATTTGGACACTCGCACAAAGGAACACTTTAGAAATATTAAAAATGGTGAAATTGAAAAATCAGCTATTGCAGCACATAGTTTGTTGGAAGGTCATAGAATTGAAAAAGAAGCTAAACTTCTAAAACATTTGGAAAAACCTTTGGATTTGACAGTTTGGGAGAAAATATTTATACAGAAGAACAAATTTAAATCTATGAATTTCGACATTCCGGATGAACGTGACCTCATCTCGAAGTTCATCGAATCAACACCAGATGGCAACGATATCTCAAAGTTCATCAAATCAACACCAGATGGCAACGTTATAGAGGGAGATTCCAACGAATATCCGGTAGTCATAATGGTGGTTGAAAATGAATGACAAGATCATTTGAAAACTATAGTTACCGTGTTTGAAAAACATGAAATATGAGGTAAGATGTTAAAATGACTCATTAATTTATTAATTAAGAACCTCATAATGTGTTTCCCAATTTTAACTTTGAATAAGTAAGACGACTCAGGTCTTTGGGAAGTTTATTACGACTATTTGGATACATAACCTCAAACAAAATGGCGTCTGGAAGTTCGTTAAATTTGAATATATTAACAAGTTTCAATACAATATTTTTCGACCTTAAACCTGACATAAAGAAGTTTCTAAGATTAAAAGAAAAAAAGAAGAAAATTTTGGCAGATATTAAATTTATCAATAAATGCATGACAAATAAAGTGACACCAAAATTTGTGAGAAAAATTGTAAAATTCAATCATAACTCCAAACAACAAATTATGGCAGAGCAGAAAGTTCTTAAAGAAGAAAAAAACAAATTTTACCAAAAATTAAGTAACCTGGAATTGGAATTATTTTATCTTCATTTGAAATTGGTAAAATTATTAGGTGATATTTGTTTAGAAAATTTAACAAGAAACTTTTTTGGAAGATTAAATATCACAATTCAGAAGAAATTGCTACACAAAACAAGAAATTAAAAAATTTAATCCAGAAACGACATAATGTACCTAATCAAAAAATTGAAAAAGATTGCAATAGAATTGAATCATAGTTGAATGCAGGCTTTCACGGCCGGTAATCATAATGTTGAGTGATTCCGGGTTCTGTGGCCGTGGTCCATAGTTGGTGTTGATACCAGACGTTTCGCCCTCAACTGCGGAGGGCATCTTCAGTGGCGAGTGCTTCTAGGCGTGTTTCCTGGTCGGAAGCTCTACTTAGAGTGAACGCTGCGGGCGTTGTATTGATACTAGTGGTGGGAGCAGGGTGAGCGGGCGTGGCTCTTGCTGATTGGCTAATGGTCGTCTCCTTGTTGTCCCTAGTGTTGATGCATTTATTTTCTAGTGTACGGTACCAGGCCTTAGACAGTTTAATACCTTCCTCTTTTCTGTTAATATTTTCCTTATGCTTGTGTATTTCTATAGCCTCTCGATATAATCTAGGGAAATAGTAGGAAGTTGTGGCTAAAACTGTGTATCATCGAATAGAATCTGGTGTCCATTCATAATGGCATGTTCTGCTACAGCCGATTTATCCATTTCTCCTTGTCTGCAGTTTCTTTTGTGTTCTGATAAACGGGTGGCTATACTTCTTTTCGTGGTCCCTATGTATGGTTTACCACACGAACAAGGAAGTCGATATACGCCGCAAGTGGAGAGAGGTGGCCGAGGATCCTTAGCTGAGCGAAGGCAGTCTTCTATTTTTCTTGTAGGTCTGTAAACTGTTTTTATGTTGTATTTTCGTAGGAGTTTTCCGATACGATCTGTGACTCTTTGTACATATGGTAAGTAGGCTATGCTGGTCGAGGGTGTGTTATCCATTCTGACGTGCTGTCTTCGTGGATGTATGGTTTGTCTTATTTCCTTGGATGGTGTAGCCATTTTTCTGGAAACATTGAACAGATGGTGTTGTTCTTGTTTAAGGTGTTGTGGTTGGCATAACTTAGTCGCTCTGTCGAACAGTGTCTTAATGACACCTCGCTTTTGTCTTGGATGGTGGTTAGAGTCTTTGTGCAGATATCGGTCTGTGTGTGTGGTTTTCTGTAAACTGTATGTTGAATTTCCCATTGCCAGTCCTTATTATTTGAACATCCAGGAAAGGAAGTCTTCCATTATCTTCTTTTCCATAGTGAACTGTATTTTGTTGTGTCTGCTGTTAAGGTGTTGAAGGAAACGTTCCAATTCTTCACTGCCATGTCTACTTACCATATGTACAAAGAGTCACAGATCGTATCGGAAAACTCCTACGAAAATACAACATAAAAACAGTTTACAGACCTACAAGAAAAATAGAAGACTGCCTTCGCTCAGCTAAGGATCCTCGGCCACCTCTCTCCACTTGCGGCGTATATCGACTTCCTTGTTCGTGTGGTAAACCATACATAGGGACCACGAAAAAGAAGTATAGCCACCCGTTTATCAGAACACAAAAGAACTGCAGACAAGGAGAAATGGATAAATCGGCTGTAGCAGAACATGCCATTATGAATGGACACCAGATTCTATTCGATGATACACAAGTTTTAGCCACAACTTCCTACTATTTCCCTAGATTATATCGAGAGGCTATAGAAATACACAGCATAAGGAAAATATTAACAGAAAAGAGGAAGGTATTAAACTGTCTAAGGCCTGGTACCGTACACTAGAAAATAAATGCATCAACACTAGGGACAACAAGGAGACGACCATTAGCCAATCAGCAAGAGCCACGCCCCGCTCACCCTGCTCCCACCACTAGTATCAATACAACGCCCGCAGCGTTCACTCTAAGTAGAGCTTCCGACCAGGAAACACGCCTAGAAGCACTCGCCACTGAAGATGCCCTCCGCAGTTGAGGGCGAAACGTCTGGTATCAACACCAACTATGGACCACGGCCACAGAACCCGGAATCACTCAACATTAGAATTGAATCAATCAACAAAAAACAAAATTCAAATGACAATAACAATTTGTTAATCTTTCAGAAATAGAATTGACCGAAGAAAGAAAATAAATTATTGAATCTTGGACTAAAAACTTGTGTGAATTTCTCAAATAAAATAGAAGACTACGTAGCTGACATTGAGATTGCAATTTCAGATCTTTAAAGTTGAAGACAAAATTATAATTAGGAGAAATTGTGAAAAACTTTTTGAAAATATAAATGAAAAACCAAAAAACAATAGAGCCATTAAGAACATGAAAATATTGAAGAATATCAACAACAAAAAAACAATAATTTTGAAAGCCGATAAAGGAAACAAAATTGTAATTTTGAATAAAGACTATTATATAAACAGAATGAACCTTCTCTTAAATTCAAATGAATATGAAGAAATTACATGCAATCCTCTTCCAAAAGCAATAAAATCATTTACTAATACAATAAAAAACATCAAATATGCCATCAAAGAACAAGATAAATACAAGTTGAAAGTATCAAACCCACAGATTCCAAAATTGTATGGGCTCCCAAAAATACATAAAGAGGGAAATAAGATGAGACCCATTATTAATAATATTGGCTCACCTTGTTACAATTTGGCAAAATGGCTTACTAAGAAATTTAATGAACTACCAAGTTTCGACAACAAAGTATTGAAAATTCAATTGAATTAGTTAATGAACTGAATAATATCACATTGGATTGTAATGATAGATTGGTTTCTTTTGATGTCATTTCTTTATTTCCGAGCGTCCCATTGGGAAGATGTTTAATATTTTAGAAAAATGGCTTATTTCCTTGAAACTACAAAGAGAAATATTAATGAATATTTGAATCTTACAAAACTTTGTATCGACAACAATTTTTTTACCTTCAATGAAAATTTTATAAACAAATCTCAGGTCTGGCTATGGGAAACCCACTTTCACCATTTTTGGCAAATTTATTTATGGGTTATTTAGAATGTCATATCACCAATGCTTATCCCTGGATGTTCAAATGTTGGTATAGATATGTGGATGATATTTTCTCTGTGATAAATTCTAAATATATTGAAGATGCATTAAAATTACTCAACCTCCAGGAGAATCTGTGAAATTTACTATGGAATTAGAAAATAATAACCAAATCCCATTTTTGGACCTCTACATAAGAAGGAATGAACAACAACAAAGAATTGAATACAAATATACAGAAAAGATACTCATATTGACAATTACATAAAGTCTTCAGGTTTCAATCATATTGCGCATAAGCATGCAATTTTCAACAGTTTGATATATAGATTATTGAATGTTCCACTAAATGAAGAGGATTTTAAGAAAGAATATAATCACATTTTGGATATAGCTAATTTAAATGGTTTTGGAAAGGAAATAATTATAACTAAATTGAAGAAATTCAGAAAACAAAAAAGATTAAAAGAATACACTACCCTGCAATCTGATTCAAAGAAAGGAAAACAATTTAAGAAAATCACTTATCATCCTGGAATACATAACAAATTTCAAAAAATTTTCAAGAAATTCAATATTACATTGGCACCCGATAAATAAATTTAGCCTTGGTAACTTATTAATAACCAATAAGAAAATGAACACCCCAGATAGTAAAAAATCTGGAATTTATCAAATTGATTGTCGAGATTGCAATAAAGTATACATAGGAAAAACAAAAAGAAATTTGGACACTCGCACAAAGGAACACTTTAGAAATATTAAAAATGGTGATGTTGAAAAATCAGCTATTGCAGCACATAGTTTGTTGGAAGGTCATAGAATTGAAAAAGAAGCTAAACTTCTAAAACATTTGGAAAAACCTTTGGATTTGACAGTTTGGGAGAAAATATTTATACAGAAGAACAAATTTAAATCAATGAATTTTGACATTCCGGATGAACGTGACCTCATCTCGAAGTTCATCGAATCAACACCAGATGGCAACGATATCTCGAAGTTTGTCAAATCAACACCAGATGGCAATGTTATAGAGGGAGATTCCAACGAATATCCGGTAGTCATAATGGCAGTTGAAAATGAATGACAAGATCATTTGAAAACTATAGTTACCGTGTTTGAAAAACATGAAATATGAGGTAAGATGTTAAAATGACTCATTAATTTATTAATTAAGAACCTCATAATGTGTTTCCCAATTTTAACTTTGAATAATAGTGGAATTTCAATAACTAGGAATAAAGTAATTCAAACAATATTATATGCTGATGATCAAGTAATACTATCAGATTCCGAAGATAGCTTACAAATAGCAGCGTATCAGT
Source organism: Diploptera punctata (assembly GCA_030220185.1). Lineage (NCBI taxonomy): Eukaryota > Metazoa > Arthropoda > Insecta > Blattodea > Blaberidae > Diploptera > Diploptera punctata. The sequence continues at coordinate 4,405 of JASPKZ010001381.1, read as the reverse complement.
TATTCAAAATTGCCAGCAAATATAATATGAAAATTTCCACTTCAAAATCCAAAACAATGGCAATGTGTGGAAAAAACATACAACGGGGTGAAAATTGAGATTGATGGAAAAATTATAGAACAAGTGTCAGATTTCTCTTACTTAGGAAGTGTATTTGCAGAGTATAAGAGTGACATTGATTCAAAATTACAAAAATATAATAATTTTTTTGTAAACAGATGAGGACAGAGACAAAACTAAGATTACATAACATCACATCAAAAGCTGCTCTAAAATACGGAAGTGAAATTTGGATTTTAAATAAAAGAAACTCTCATAAACTTCAAGTAAGCCAAATGTGCATCTTACGATCATTGTTAGGAGTTAATAGACTGGATCACCAAAGGAACACTATTATCAGAGGAAAACTTGGAGTAACAAGTTTAAATGAAGATATACAAAGATACCAACAAGAATGGAAAAATCATCTGAGGAGAATGGCAAGAAATAGACTTCCAAAATTGGCATTCCAATATACCCCAACTGGACATAGGGACCAAGGAAGACCAAAACATCGGTGGAAAGATCAAGACCATCATCGCTAGATTTACCTACAGGCCTAAAACAAATTTGTCCATGATGATGATGATGAATCTGAAGTAAATTGCAGAAATGACAATTTGGCTGAAATTCATCTATGGATCATGGCTGCAAACAAATTCTTTTTTGGACTCAGGAAAATGTTTAGATCTCAGTTTATATCTAGAAAGACAAAAATACTCATGTATAAAGTTCTCCTTAGACCAGTGTTAACACATGCATCAGAAACTTGAAATCTGATGAGGAATTATTAGGGTAGTTTGAAAGGAAGTTACTCAGATCCATTTTTGGTGCCGTGAAAGAAAATAATGTATGGAGAAAGAGATACAATAATGAATCGTATAAACTGTATAATCAGCCGAATATTCTGAATTTTGTTAAAATTAATAGATTGGCCTGGGCTGGGCTGGACACATTATTCGTATGGACAACAAAAGGATTACAAAAAGAATTTACTACGGGCAACCTCTATAGGCCAGAAAAGTTGGAAGACCTAAATTAAGATGGGAGGATAGTATAATTCAAGACATTAAGATTTTAAAAATAAAAAGACTGGAAGAATGAAGCTCAGAACAGGAAGTCTGGCATATGCTTCTGAAGGTGGCCAAGGCCTACATGGGGCTGTTGAGCCATTGATGATGATGATGATATCTGCACAAAGTGAAAATATTTACTTCTCCAAGATGTACATCTGTAATGAAGACTCCATCATGAATAGATATCACCTAAATTTCTGCAGGAACCTTAATTCTGATGAAAGTTTGTTGTTCAGTTATATTGAGAAATGAGAAAACTAATGGGTTTGTCATTAGAAACAACTGTAATATAAAAATAATGTATTAAATGTTCAGATTTGACAATAAAGCCATTTTTCTTCTAGCTTCCCAATAATTCGTAATAATATCTGAATGCATATTGAAAGCTTCTCCTCCTATACAGAGTGGGCAGTTTGTCATGGTGTAAGTGGCCATTCAGGAAGTCATGACCAGTAATAAGATGGAAAGTAGATTTTTGTGGTATTTCTGGAATTATTTAATGTACAATTTTAAATATTTAATTTAATATAACAATTATATGAAATGGAAATTAACTAATACAAATATAAAAAATATTCTACTGAGTGCATAATGAAAAGTTGCACAAGATAAAATTGAGAAAGAAATATTAATTTGAAAGAAGTTAAGGCCATCATGGCAGAATGAATCATAATCCCTTCTCCTGAATCAAAAAAAGTTATCACATATGAAACAATAAAGGAAAAGTAGCATAATGAAAATGTGGAAATGAGAACAGTTTGAGAGAAGACTTAGAAAAATTCTTGAACATATTTTATATTAAACAAAGTTCAAACCCTTATCTGTAACATATACCTAGAAGTTTTCTTTGTACTGGACTGCACAGCTTCCTTTGTATCATCGTTCTTAATCTTTTCATTGTAACACCAAAGACAGTTCTTAATCAGAGCTGCAGCACCAAGAGTTCCTGTCAGCACAGTGAGATCAGCATGATCGAGAGCCTCCTGACTCAGAGTATGTAAATGTTCCAACAACTGACTGGCAGAATCAGACACAATATTTACACATTCAGCCGGATCTGATGTCTTGGCCACAGCAATGCCACCACAACCTCGATCAAACTCATCGGAATCTGTTCTTTCCACCTGTTCATCATTTGACTGTTCCAAAAGACCTGATGGACCATTGAAAGCTGCTGCATATTCTTCTTCCCACCATAAAACCTGAAAAGTATAATGTTGGAATATTTTAATATCAATAAATATCACTTTACCTCATATTTTGTCTTCTTTTTCTATGTTTGAATAATATGTTTAGAACACTTTCATCTTCAATATTTTGATTTAGATTCATTTCAAGGTTTTTATTATGAATTTAATATTTCTCACTGAAGGACAAATTATATTTGAAGAGAAATCTGTGTGATCGAGCAACGATTCATAGCATTTGGCGCTCTATGGAATTAAAAATGTATAATAGAAAAATTTGCATTTAGATTGGAATGCTTAGGATAGCTCAGATGGTAGAGCATTAGCATTTAAAGCTAAAGTTCCTGAGTTCAAACCCCAGTCTAAGCTTATATTTTATCTCTTCAAATATAATTAGATTAATTTAATCAAAATTGAAAGAAAATAACATTATTAATTTATTAAGAGATTAATCTTCTCTCTTCTGCAAAATTCTCGTATAAGACTTGAAAGCATAATGATAGTCCATTCGATTGGTTGCTGGCCAAAGGAAGGCAAGACCAGTGATGGGGCTCTCTCTCTCTCTCTCTCTCTCTCTCTCTTTTATAATTATATACCAAGAGGACGAAGATCACTGGGCGTCCTATGAAACGCTGGAGGGAAAATTTTAGCCTAATACTTGGAAGGAAGAAGAAAGAATCTTCTCTCTTATTTTATTTTCTTGTCTGAACTTGTTTCAGAGAAATGTCTTCACCATTTTCAACCAGAATCCAACTGATGTGTTGACTATTAATGAGTTGGTTATTTTGACTCACCTAATATTTCTTGATATTTAACCCCTCAACGTGGGTAGAGTTAAATGGCCCGTCATAACCAGATGCGGGAGGAATTTTGACTGGGGTTTAAATCCGGTCATCCATTGCCAGTATTCAAGTAACACATTTAAAAGGATCCTGCGTAATTTAAATTATTTCAGACTCCCTCTCGGTGTATACTTAATATAACATTTAATAAATTATAAATATTATAATACTCACATAACATCTCTTCAGGTGTAGACTATCAATGGTTTTTATTCCACAGTTGTAAAAATAATTGAAACAACACAGTTCACATATATAATTAAAACACTGAATTACACAACAAATTCTTTGAAGGATTCAGAGAACTGGCACACTGCTTAACAACACAATGCAATATTACACAAAGAGAAGGGTCTTCCGAAAAAAAAAAACTCAGAGCTGAAGGGGGCTTTAGAAATTTAGTTTAGTGTGATAAATTTTAAAGCAATTTTCGAGGCATAAACCAGCTTGGCAGTCGAGACACCAGTAAGTTGACTCTTTTCTCTTTCCATGTTTACTGCAAACAACACACCTCTTTTGTGGTTTAGACTTCTTCCCTGTTGGGGGAATCTTCTCCAAAAAATGTCTTTCTAACAATCTGGGTACATTATTATTGCTCGTGTGCCTTCCAGGAACTTTCCTTTCTATACATGAGCCATGTTGAGCTAAGAGACCTTCAACTAAATCGACCCTAAATTTCAAGTTATCTTTCTTTTTGTTTCCAATATTTTGCTTGTATATAATACTTGCATTTAGTATGCATATGTTTAAAAGTCTTTTAAACATTTTCATGGACCATTTACTCATTTTTTTTCTCTCGATCAGGTAACCTTGTAGTAATTGATCTTTCAAATCCACGCCTCCCATGAAGTAATTGTAGTCGCATATCATCGCCGGTTTAACCTTATCGTGCCCTCTTCTTGTTTTCACAATTTTGGTTTCGTCAGTCAGTATGGTATGTAGATAACATTGTCACTCCACTTCATAACTGTAACTGGACCTGAATGTTGTGAAATAAGTTCACCCTTTTTCAATTTTTTCTCCTTTACTGTCTTCGGCACATGTTTCCTATTTAGTCGAAGAGTCCCAACACAGTCAGTTTTAAAATATTTTAATTTCATTGCCAATGACGGAGAATTATAAAAGTTGTCCATCCACAATTTATACCCTTTTCCTAGTAATGGTTCCATAAGTTGAAATACAATAGCCATAGTTTTATTCGCTACACCTGACGTCAAAGTAGAATCCAATTTGTGTCCTTGCCTGTATAAACAATGAACGA